>PVKU01007685.1:0-83864 GCA_004027475.1 Anoura caudifer | reverse complement strand
AAGCCAGGAGGTGAGAGACAAATACCATATGATCTCACCTCTAACAGGAACCTAATCAAAAAAACAAACAAACAAGCATAATATAACCAAAGACACTGAAATTGAGAACAAGAGAGGAGAGGGATAGGAATATCCAGGGAAAAGGGGAAGGGATTAGAGCAACAAGTATGAAAGACATATGGACAAAAGCTAGGGGGGGATGGAAATGGAAGGGAGCTGGGGAGGGCTGGGGTGGAGGGACAGGATGGGAGTAGAAAACAGGAAACTGTATAAGAACAACAATTAAAATAAAATTTAATTTAAAAAATAAAGTGACGGGATAAGAATAAACAAAAAAAATAAAATAAAATAAAATGGCAAAAGTTAAAGATAAAGAGACAATCTTGAAGGAAGCAAGTGAAAAATGACTTACATGAAAAGGCTATCCGCTGATTTCTCACCAGCAACTTTATAAACCAGAAAAGAATGGCAGAACATCTTCAAAAATACTGAGAGAAAGACACCTACAACCTAGAATAATTCACTCAGAAAAGTTATCATTCAAAATTGAAGGAGAGATAATGAGTTTCCTGGACAAACAGAAACTAAAAGACTTCATCACCATTCAACCAGCTTTACAAGAAATATTAAAGGGTCTTCTTTAAGTAGAAAAGGAAAGGCCATAACCAGCAGTAAGAAAATATGAGAAACCTCACAGGTAAAGCTAAATATTTAATAAATACAGCAAAAACATATTTTAAAAGCTACTATGAAGGTTAAAAGAGAAAAGGTATCTAACTCAACTCAAAACTACAATACATAGTTGTGAGACACAACTCAAAATATGTAAAATATGGCATCCTAACATAAATCATGGAGAGGGTAGTAAAAATATAGACTTATAGAATATATCTGAACTTAAACATCTATCAGCTTAGAATAGACTGCTATAGATAAATAATGATACACACAAACCTAATGGTAACCACAATCAAAAACCTGAAAAAATATACACAAAGAACAAAAAGAAAATACTACACTAAACAAACACATTAAAGAAACCGCAAACCATAAGGGAAGTGATCAAAAGAAGAAAAAAGAAACAAGAGGACAACTATAAAACAATGTAATGACAATTCACAAAATGACAATAAGCACATACTTATCAATAACTAATGTAGTTGAATTGAATATTCCAATTAAAAGACATGGGGTGGCTGAATAGATTAAAAATCATGACCCATCTCTATGCTGCTTCCAAGAGATTCACTGTGAACTGGAAGACACATACAGACTCAAAGTGAAGAGATGGAAAAAGATATTCCATGGAAATAGAAATGGAAACAAAGGGCTAGCATAGCAACATGCATAGACATAAAATAGACTTTAAAACAAAAAAATGTAAAAAATAAAAAGGGAGGATTACATAATTTTAAAGAAGTTAATCCAAGAAGAGGATATAATTGTAAATATCTATGCACCCAACATAGAAGCACCTAAATATATAAAGCAATTATTAATGGCCATAAGGAAGAAATCCACAATAACACAGTAATAGTAGGGGATTTTAAGAACTCATTCACATCAATGGATAAACTATTTATACAAAAAATTAATAAAATAATGGGCTTAAGTGTCACATCAGATGAGATTGACTTAATAGATCCCAAAACTGCAGAATACACATTTTTTTCTAACACACATGGAACATTCTCCAAGATCACATGTTACAGAACTGCAGAATGGTTCCCCTTTCTCCACATCCTCACCAGCACTTGTTGTTTGTTGATGTATTGATGATAGACATTCTGGCAGGTATGAGGTGATAGTTCATTGTGGTTTTAATTTGCATTTCTCTGATGATTATTGACATTGAGTGTCTTTTCATATGTCTATTGACCTCCTGTATGTCTTCTCTGGAGAAGTGTCTATTCAGGTCCTTTGCCCATTTTTTAACTCAGCACCAAAACAAAGAAACAAAAAAAGCAATTAATCCAACTATATGTCTACTTTTTAAAGGTCAAAGAATCTGTAGTGTTATCATTCCTAATACTGACAATTTGTGTATGCTATTTTTGCTATTGCTGATCAGTCTAGCTACAGGTTTGTCTGTTTTATTTTTTATTTTTAACAAAACCACTTTTGGTCTAATTCATTTTCTTTATTGTTTATCCATTTTCTATTTTATTAATAATTCACTGTTATTTTTACTATTTCTTTCCTAATATTGACTTTGCATTCAATTTGCCTTTTTGTTCTTTTTTTTTAAAAAAGGTCTCCGATATTTATTACTGAAACAACCTACTAGTGCAGAAAAAAATAGGCAAAGAGAAAAACCATTCATCTAATAATTTCCCA
Organism: Anoura caudifer; assembly: GCA_004027475.1. Classification (NCBI taxonomy): domain Eukaryota; kingdom Metazoa; phylum Chordata; class Mammalia; order Chiroptera; family Phyllostomidae; genus Anoura; species Anoura caudifer. The sequence continues at coordinate 81,527 of PVKU01007685.1, read as the reverse complement.
GCAAAAATACCCAACTATCCAGATGGTAGTGAGCATTTCAGTGATGTGATAGCATGCAGGTAACCTGGGCATGGCATATATGTGAGCCATCTCTTATGTGCAATTCTTTATAGACTCACCTTGGTTCTTCTTCAATGTCCCCTCTTGGAGTTGTATCTGATTTTATTATCAGTTTTCATTCAAATCCATTGGGGAATGGGTCAGTTCTGCTTGTTTCTTGGCCAGGAAGCTCTTGATCACGAAAGTGTTGTGAGAAGACATGGGGAAGGAGCGTCAGCTGCAGGCACCATGGTGGTGGAGAAAGAGAGCGTGTTCTATTTTCTTAAAGTAACAGCTTAGATCAGTGATTCTCCATGTTTTTCATCGCACAGCACTGGTAAACTAATTACTAAAATTCTGTGCCACACCAAAAAAATCTAATTTTCTAAAATTAGATTGTGGTGATGGTTGCAGAACCCTGTGAATACCAAAATATTATTGAATTGTACACTATAAATCAGTGAATTGTGTAGTATGTAAATCATATCTCAATAAGGCTGTTAAAAATAAAAATAGGAGAGCTTTTTCAACATGGGTATAAGTAAAGATTCTTAAAATGATACAAAATATATAAATAAACTATATACTCTAAACTCTGAAACTATAAACTCTAAAAAAAAAATAAGCTGAATTCCCTCAAAATTTAAAAGTTTTTCTCTTCGAAAAACACCACTAAGAAAACAAAATGGGAAATTAGAGACTGGGAGAAGACACCTATGATACATATATCTGATAAATGACTTGTATATGTAATATATAAAGAACTCTTACAACTCAATAATAAGACAAACAGCTGAATTTTTAAAAAGTGAGGGAAACGCACAGATGTTCATAGCAGCTTTATTTAAAATTTCCAAAACTTGGAAGCAATCAAGAAGTCCTCTAGTCAGTACATGAAGAAATAAACTGTGTTGCATCCAGACAGTGGAATACCATACAGCACTAAAAGGAAATTAGCTAGCAGGTCATGAAAGGACATGGAGAAAACATAAATGCATATTACAAAATAAAAGAAGCCAATAAAAACAGGCTGTATACTGTGTGATTCCAACCTCGTGACATTCTGGAAAAGGCAAAACTATAAAGACGGTAAAAAGATGACGGGTCTCCAGGGGTTGGGGTGAAGGGAGAATAAGTGGAGTGCAGAGGATTTCTAGGGAAGTAAAAATACTCTACATGATACAGTAATAAAGGACACATACCTTTAACATTTGTCCAAATCCATAGCATGTATAACACATAGCAACTGAAAAAAAAAACCCTAACACCTCTAAAAATTCACTAGTAGGAACAGAATAAGAAAAGGGTATAACTACAAGTCACAAACTTCAAAACGTGGCTATTGAGGAAAGAAACAAGAGATTCTGGCAGAGCAAATTATTGTTTCCAATCCCACTACAGTCTCTCCTAGCTCAGTACCAGTGGGGGCTGGACAAATTCCTGAGATTTCTCATGACTGTACTAAGGAAAGAAGGGTGTTGGACAAATTCCTTAGAGTTCTTCTCACCAAACCAAAGTGAAGTTCGGCTGCTCACAGCCACCAAAAGGCAAACTGGAGGCAGAGGCTGGTGAGAAAGGAAAAAGGTTTTTATTTGAATGCTGGACATCTGGGAGAATGGGGGACTCCCTGTATCAAAGCTTACCTCCTCTGCAAAACCCAGACAAAACCCAGCTGTCCTCAGCAAGACCAAAACAAAATTTTCTTCTCCATTTTAAAGTACTGTCCTTTGGAGCCTGAGTCAGCTACTAAGTGGTCATCCAGGTAGGATATCTTCTGCCCAGCTTTTGTCTAGCTTCAGGATCCTGTCTGGAGGCTGCGTGTAGAACTGGCACCACCCTTGGCCATGTGGCTTCTAGGGACATAAGGTCCTATGCTCTCAGGCTAGAGAGCACACAAAGGCACCGGTGAATACTTCATGTGGTCAACAAGAGAGAGACTCCCGCCTGGAGGCCATGGCCATATGACTGCTAAGGTCACATGGCCCACTGAGAGGACAGGCCAGAGCACCATCTGGGTGCTGGTCCCAAGCAGAGAGCCATGAACAAGAGAGAGTTTCTTTGTTCCCCCGAGTTTACATTAGTTTTGGCTGTGGGCTAGAACAGGTGCTTTTCCCAGGATGACCAACCAATTTCCCAAACCCTAATGTGCTTTGGGTGGCTCCACCTCCCACCCAATCCCTTCCTTCCCCTGGCTAGACTGACCTAACCTTCCCCTGCTACCATTTAAACTTCTGTTGCACATGTGCCTGCCTTCCCCTGGTCCCATCCCCAATCTGCTACCAGAAGGGGACAGGAGAGCTTTCTCCAGCACATACTCATTTACCCCAGGCAACATGGCCCCAGCTGGCAAGAACTGGAGCTGCCTAGATGAGGCTCTGGGCCATTCATGATCTCCCCAAGTGGCCCCTCCTGTTTCCCACCCTCAGCCTGCTCCCAGTGGTATGGATAGATGGTGTATCATTCTCACAAATACTTCCAACCTTGGAAAGACAGACTCAGGATGTTAGTAAGCAGCCTAAGGAAGTACTCATACGTCTCAATTTCAAGAGGAGTAAACATAGGAAAAGCCCCAGGGAACTATTAGGAATCTGGGGACATTCCATCATGAAAGCAGGATGCATGGCCAACATGATGAATTAATTCCTGGTACTGGATATTTACTATTATTTCAGAAGAAAGAGTAAAACCCAAGTGATGCAACAAAGTCTGCTCCTACTTTTTCTGCCCTCAGTACCAGAAGAACTGACAGAAGCAGCATTTTAGCTCTACCTTGTACCTGGAAGTGAGACATGCAAGTACCAGGGGTGGAAGTCATGGAGAATTGATCCTCACTGTCTCAGAAAACTGAAGGTCTAAGAAGAGCTGCTCACACTCAGCATAAGCAAGCTAGAATCAGTCCAGTGTGCTACAGAAAAACAGAGAGAAACAGTTTAAACATGCCAAGAAGGAGCCAGGAATTCAGTCCAAGAGAAAAAATACAAACCAGGCAAAAATTTTTTAAAAATCCTTTCCATGAGTGCCTGCTCTCTGGAAGACTATAAGAACGTGAATAAACCAGAGTGAGCTCAGAGATTAGAGGATAAAACAACAGAACTCCCAAAACATTAAGTAAGAATGGTAAAAACAATTGTAGTTGTTTTGTACTCATTTTTAACAAGGACATGTTTTGTGTTTCACTATCCATTACTACCCTCAACATTTTTAGAATCTGTCAATCTTTACCATGTTAAGGAAATAGCATTCTGTTTGTTTTGTTGTTAGTCTGATTTGTTTTATTTTCCTTTTCAACTACAGTTTACATTCAATACTATTTGCATTAGTTTCAGGTATGCATAGTGATTAGATAATCATACACTTTATGAAGTGCTCCTCCCAGTATTTCTGTGCCTGCCTGGCACCATACATAGTTATTGTAGCACATCGTGCTTTATATCCCTTGACTATTTTATAACTACCTTTCCATTTCTAATTCATAAAATAATTTAATAAGAAGTGGTTGCATATTGACTCAACATATTTCAACTAGCACAAAATAAGCTATTTTGCAAGTTCCTTTTACTTCTTATATTACACTGACAAAGAACCTCAGTGCCTGCCCCAGAGCATATCCACACGAATGATGAGTGAGAATTTCATCATATTTCCTTTTAACAACCAGACTTTCCCTCATGTGGCAAATTTAATGACTCATTTTACAAAGGCAAGTTTTCCCACTACTAGTGTTTATAGGATTGCATTAGGGCCACAGGTTGTACAAATACCTTATCCCCTAAATGTCTTAAAACCAGGAATAAGAAAAGGCCAGTGAAATTGCGGTTCATTCTTTATACAAGAATGAGCTTTGGAGTCAGGCATATCTGAGTGTGAATCCTTGCTCTACAATTTATTAGTTGTGTCTTTGGGCCACAACTTAGCTTCTCTAGGCACCAGTTTCTTGCCTGACAATAGGGTCTGTAATATTTAATTTACAGGGCATCATATGGATTAAGTAAAAGAATATATTTTAGGCAAGTACTTCAAAATGATGGTTTATATTGTTAGTGCTATTACTTTTTTAATCCTCACCTGAGGATATGTTTGCTGATTTTAGAGAGGGAGGAAGGGAGAGAGACAGAAAGAGAAGAGAGAAAAATACCAATGTGAGAGACAAACATCTATCAGTTGCTTCTTGTATGCACCCTGAGTGAGGATTGAACTGGCAACCTAGATAGGTGCCCTGTTTGGGAATCTAACCTGCAGACTTTTGGTATATGGTATGATACTCCAACTAACTGAGCCATCTGGCTAGTGTACAATTATTTTTATTTTTAATTATTATATGCCTGGCACCTAATAGATAATAAATATTTACTGAATAATGATCTCCATAAAGAATTCAAAAATGAAAAAGTTCTGCCACCAAGAAATTTCCAAGCTAGGAAGTTAGTTGCTAATCAAATAAACAGAAATGAAACTAGAATTCTAGTGTTGATTTCATGGGCCCAAATGGCTTAATTTCATTACCCCATTACCAAGTGTTCTCTGTACTAGACCTCAGCCTGGCTGCTGGGCACAGCCACAGACTAATTCCTTACCCCTTGTATTCTTTAGATGTGAGTAATGGAAATCAACTCATGGTAGCTTAAGTTAAAAGTGGGAATGCTATTATTTTGTGATGTGAGGAGGATATTTTTCGTCAAGTTACTCTTACCAAAAGGCCCAAGGCCGGGGTGAAATTGGAAGACAGGAAACAGTAGGTGAGAAGAGAAAAATCAAAATGCTTGATGATGAGGCAGGACTTTATTTACTAAAGTTTTACTTTGGAAAATTTGAGAAAGGAAAGTTCAGCATTTTCTTGAACCAAAGCAAACAGCACTTTCTAAATGAAAACAAATGAAGCAGTCAGCTCACCACTAAGTGAGTCAATATTTGCTCATTCTGATGACCAGAAAAATCTGGTTTTCTTTGTTAATTCTGATGTTATAAAATTTTATAAGTTTTTACTAAAGGTTAAAGAAAAGTAGTTCAATCTTTAGTTAAAAAAATGGAGAGGACTTCTCAACAATAAATGAGATTTGTTCTCATATATGAACTCCAGTTTCAGAATGAAAAGTGTCTTTGTTTTCAATATTTTTGTCTGCCAAAGTTGATGGAATAGCTAGCTATTGGGATGTGGGACAGGAACATGCCGATGGGCAGTGCTAAGTGCTGGGACCTGTAGTGGGAAAGGAAGCTGCGGTTGGAGGGGGTTGGCTGGGTGTGGCCTGTATTGAGGCTCTCATCCTTGACAGCTGCTCTCAGAGGGCACAAGATGTTTAGTCCTTACAACATTTGGAAATTCCTACATGCATTATTAACATGTAATCATGAGATTTCACAGAAAAATCCACATTTCTGATTTCTCTTGAAATCTGACAGCATTCCACAATAGCAGCTATCACTGAGTTGGACTGAAGAGTGGTGCTCGTTTGGGGCAAGGCAGGCTTCCCATTGTCCATCTCCTTCGTACACCTCTACTTTCTGGGGCAAGGCAGGCTTCCCATTGTCCATCTCCTTCGTACACCTCTACTTTCTTCAGACATGAAGGCTGAGTGCCAGTTGAAAAAAGAAAAACAAAGGAAATGGTACAAAAATTTACAAACTGATGTCTTAAGAGACCCATGGGCAGGAATACAGCTGAGTGTCGAGGGCTGGAACAAAAAAGTGGAAAGCTTCTGGGAACCAAAGTTCATTCTGTGTGCGTGCGTGCGTGTGTGTGTGTGTGTGCGCGCGCGCGTGTGTGTGTGCGCGCGCGCGTGTGTGTGTGTGTGTCTCCCCTCTCTCCTCTGTCCCTCATCCACCTTCCCTCTAAATTTTGAGGTAAATATTTCCGCTTTGATCCCTCTGTGTGTGGCCATGCCTACTGCTTTAGTCTTTGTGCAGCATGTGATGTATTTTTATCACTTCCTCCAGACACAGGAAAAATCAAAGGCGGAAGTAATAAGTAAGACTTTACTGGGCCCCAGGCTCCCTTGGTCAAGGAGTTTTGGATAACCTTCAGATTCTCTTTTCAACAGTGGGATCCCATTTTTGGACTTATTTTCTTTGATTTCCATCAATTTCAGCATACATTTTATGCCATTTTGTGACTCCTGCTGTTACTTAATCCCTCCTCTTTTTTCCCCTCTGGGAGTCTTATGGGACATGGGATGTTCGGTTCCAGCCAAGATGAAGTAAGTCAACTCTAGTCTACCTTTTCCAGTGATTATAATAAAAAACAGGATATAATGCAAAAAAAAAAAAAAACCCATGCCAAATACATAAAACATCTGAAAAGTAAACAATGTCAGGTGGATTGAGGGCTAAAGTCAAAACTTGAATAACAACACATAGCCTGAGTGAGTTTTATAGAGTTTTTTTTTTCTTTTTTATCTCATGGATCTGACCTGGAATGGTCTATGAGGCACTGTTGAAAAAATACCAGAAGAAATCACCTCTTGGTGAGCAGAATATCAGGAAAAGCAACTCCTGCACGACACAGAGCATGAGAGAAACCACAGATACTATCTTACATGCTTTGTTTCCTCTTTTCTCTCCTATCTCTGCCCTGAGACCAGCCCAGCCACTAGGCTGCATTGTCATAGCAGCAGAGGCAACGTGGGATCTAAAATTCCCGAAGAAAATCCTTCTCTCTGGAAAGCAGGCTGTGCTGATCAAAGAATGGGAGCTACTCTCTGTCACTTTTTTCTTTCTTTTTTCTTGCTGCCTTATTCCCAAAGGCAACCCCTTTTACACAGAACACAAGAATAGTGCAGGAAACTAAAACTTGGAGAGAACCCTAGCTTTTTAGCCATAAGAACCAGGAAAGGGAGGCCCCCTAGGGGATGGAGACTATAGGGAAATGTCAGAGAGGAAAAGACATCTTTTAACTCTAACTGGGACCCTACATAAAGTCCCAGAGGGTACGCCCAGTGCTACACATGCATAGCAAAGGCTTCAAGCACTAAGCAACTGAAGCCCCAGACTGAACTCTGAGTAGCACATGTGACAGATAGACCCAAATAGCATAACAAATGCTTGAAAACTGAATCAGCACTAGAATCACAGAAGGTGAGGTACAACTTGTACTCTAAACCTAAGCCAATTAATACCTGCTAACACAAGCAAACAAGAAATTCAACATTCTCCAGAGGATTTTAACAGAAACTAGAATCTCATAACATAATGTTCAAAGTATTCTGGATACAATCCAAAATTACTTAATGCACAAAGAATGAGGAAAAGCTGACCAATGCACAGGAGAAGAGAAAATTAATAGATGCCAACCTCAGTATCACTCCAGTTGGGATTGCCAGACACAGACTTTAAAACATCTATTATAACCAGGAGGTAATGATGAATATTCTTGAAATAAATGGAAGGATAAAGTTCTCTGCAGAGAAAAATAATTTTTAAAGTAGAGTTGAATGACAGTTTTTAAACTGTAAGATAAAATATCTGAAGTTAACAATTTACCAAATGAGCTCCACAGCAGAATGGAGATGACAGAGGAAAAATAACTTCAAGATAGATCAATAGAAATTACATAAGAAAAAGAACAGAAAGAAAAAGATTAAGAAAAATTAACAAAACCTTAGGAGGCTTGTCAATTTAACATCCATATCATTAAAATGATACATTCATATCATTGGAATCTTCAGAGAAGAAAAAAAGAGATTGATTCAGAAATATATTTGAAGAATGTCAGAAAACTTTCCAAATTTGATGGAAGACATATGTTTTCAGATTCAAGAAACTCAATAAATCCCAATCAAATTAAGATAAAAAATACCCAGATAGATCATAATCAAAATGTTGAAAACCAAAAGTAAATAAAATATCTTAAAGCAGCTGGAAAAAAAAATAAATTACACATTAAAGAAACTATGTCTGCAGATTTCTTATCAGAAACTATGGCGCCCAGAAGACAGTGAGATAATATCTTCAAAATTCAGGAAAATAAATAAATAAATAAACAAACAAATAACTGAAAGGAAAAAACTGCCAGAATTCTATATCCAGCAAAAATATCCTTCAGAAATATAGACAAAATAAAAACATTCTCAGATGAAAGGAAAGTAAGAGAATGTATAACCAGCAAAGTTAAAAAAACAAATAAATGAATGCTAAAGAAATTTTTTCTGGATGAGGGGAAATTATACCAAAGGAAAATAGAGAACTTAAGGAAGGAAGAAAGAACAAGAAAAATGATGAATATTTGGATAAAAAGTATTTTTTCTTCTTAAGTCCTTGAAAATATGTATGACTGTTGGAAGACAAAATTATGACATTGTTTGTAATGTTTCAATGTATCTAGATATAATATAAATGACAACCACAACATAAAAGGAGGAGGATGAAGAACCTATGTGGTTATAGGCATCTATATTTTACTTAAAGTTGTAAAATATTAGTTCTATGGATACTGTAAAAAGTTAGGTATATACCTTATCCTTAGAGCAACTACTAAAAAATACATAAAAGATATGCAGTCAAAAAGTTAACAAATAAATCAAGATGAAATACTGTGAAATATTCAAATAATCTAAAAGAAACCAGTAAAAAGAATAAAACATCTGGGGGTATATAGAAAACAAATAAAACAATACGTTTAAATCCAACCAGAGCAACAATTATATTAAATATAAACTGTCTAAGCACCAATAAAAAGAAAAGACTTCAAGATTGAATCAAAAACAAGACTGAATCACATGCAATCTATAAGAGGATGTGGTTTTTTTTAAAGATTTTATTTATTTATTTTTAGAAAGGGGAAGGGAGGGAGAAAGAGAGGGAGAAAAACATCAATGTGTGGCTGCCTTTCACACACCCCCTACTGGGGACCTGGACTGCCACCCAGGCATGTGCCCTGACTGGGAATTGAACCAGTGACCCTTTGGTTTGCAGGCCAGCATTCCATCCACTGAGCCACATCAGCCAGGGCAATAAATATGTTTTAAATATCATAATATAGATAGATCTAAAGTAACATGTTGGTGGATATGGACCATGGTGTGGTGATTGCTGGGATAAGAGGGGCATAAGGGAATTGATGGGTAATGGAAAAAAAATACAATAAAGATTAACCTTTTCTGAAAAAGTAACATGATGGGGAGAAACACATGCCATGCAAACAATAATCAAGAAAGCTAGACTGCCTATATTAATTTCAGACAAAGCAGACTTCAGAACAGGGAAAACTACCAGAGATAAAGACAGACATTTTATAATGACAAAGGGTAAATTCACCAAGAAGATGCAACACTAAATGTGTATGTCCCTAACAAGACAGTTCCAAACACATGAAACAAAAGCTGACCGAACTGAAGAGAAATAGAAAAGTCCACAGTTACACCTGAACATCATGGGACCACTAGTCCAAAACTCTGGGCCACAGTTTCCCAGGTTATGAAGATTGACCTTCTCTGTTCCCATAAAGAAATGATTCTCCCCCAGAGAGTTCAGAGTGAGTGTGACATCGTGTTTGATGCTGTGAGGATCCCACCCTAGCCAGCTGCAGAACTGTGAGCATGGTCAGACGTTAGCTATTTGATGAAATTTTAGAGGAATTTCAAGTAAACAAATAGCAATCTCTCTGAGAAAACTCAAACATAACATTGACAGTTTGTCATGAACAAATGTTTTTACATTCATCCTCTTTTCTCCCACTTCTGGTAACTGTATCCAGATTTTGCTTTAAAGGAAATACGCCTTCCCCAGATTGAGCCATGATCAACTTAATAAGTACAGCTCATCCTCCTGACTGCAGTGATTGGTCAGAGGTGAGCATTCAACTCAGCCAGAGCCAATGGGATACAAGGACACACTTGTTGGGGCTTCCAGTAGAGAAAACCTCTTCTCTCCTCTTGGGAACTACCAGAAAAGAGAATGTCCCTTTGGCTAGATGATGTGGTGAGAAGGTATGACAGCTGGCAGGCTACTGTCTTTTTGACATCATGAAGGACAGCCTAGAACTGTACTGGGTAGAGCCTGAGTGTGAAGCTACACTGCTGATGACAGAGTGGAAGGACAGATGGAAAAGTGTCTTTAATGATATCATCTGAGCCTCTGGTTGACAGATGAGCTGTGGTATTTTCTATTATGCAAGGAAAATTGTTTTTTGTTTGTTTGTTTGTTTGTTTGTTTGTTTGAGTTGGGTGTCCTGTCATTCACAACATAGAGTCCTGACCAACACAAGGTTTACTCTTCATCCCTCTCTAAACCCCATGTCTTTCTCCAAAAATGAAAACAAAACCCATGTGATGCAAGTGTTTCTGCTTTTAATGCGGGACAGTAGCTTTACTTGTAGAAAATAATAATACAAAATCGTTTAAAAGACAAAGTTTTATAGGTAGAAATAATCACTTAATGAATAGCAATGCATATATAAAAGGAAATTATTCAGAATTTAAAACTATAAGCAAAAAAATAGGTTTTCCATTTCTGTGTTTGTACAGAATGCTATTAACTCTGCTTTTGCTAAACCATTTGAAGAGCATTAGTCAAGTTATTGTCTCCTGAGAGGATGTTTACCACTGTCAACTATTTGTAATTCCTTTTTGCTTTTTAAGGAATATTTTGCAATTACAATTATATATATTTTATATTTAAGGTATACAATTTTATTGATTTGATATGGATGTACATTGTGGAATAATCACCACAATCAAGCTAATTATCATTCACATCAAGCAGTTATTATATTCTTTCCTTTTTTTTATATATAATTCTTAAACAACAAGAGTAGATTCAGAAAGCCCAGGTCTTTCCAGACTCTGCTGGTACTCAAGACAAGAATGGTTTTCAAATTCCTCTATGGACTTTGCACTGCAGGCTCAACCTACCTCCTTGAGACAAATTCTTCAAGTGTTCTAAAAAGCGCAATCATTCCTAACCTCAATGCAAATTATTCAAACTATACAGTAGAAGGATTAAGTGCTTAACTCAAGGAGTTTCTAAAATAACAATGTTTTTGTAGATAAAGATTAGTTGTACAACATGAAGTAACTGAAATGTAGTTAATTCTGGGTAGATGAGAGATTCAGGAGATGGTCTTCATGAGGCATTTATCAAGGACCTGCAGGGGGACTCAGATGTGGAGGAAACGTGGTCCTGCTGGAAGTTGTCTTTGGCCTTGGGGAAGACGACTCCATGCCCAGGGCTCTCATTCAGAATAACACCTGAAGAAGCACAGGGCTGGAGTATGAAAGGAAGGAAGGGGTGCAGTATGAAAGGAAGGTTTGCAGAACTTTCAGAGAAGCTTCCTGACCAGGTGGCTTTGAGGAACAGGGAGGATTTCAACATGTGGAAATTGGTGCTAGCTTTCTGGTTTAGAGAGAAGAGCATGAGGAAAGAGAAGTACAGGGACCATTGAGTGGTCCAGCTGAAATGGGACCTGGTCATAGAACCACTTGCTCTGAGAGAGCTCTGCTGGGACAAGATTTAACTCATGATGAAGTACCATTCAGAGGCCCTCCAGTGAGATGGATGAGAGATGCCACCCCCAAATAACATCCCAAAGAGGCCAAGTACTTCTAAAAAAGGACACAGTGTAACAGAAAAGTTCCATGGCTCTTAGTGTGACTTCTAGCTCCACCACTTAATAGCAACCATGAGCATTCACTTAACTCTCTAAGCTCCAGGACCCCAAGTGTAAAAAGAGGAGAGTAAGGTCTTTTCTGTGTACCTCACAGGATCGGCATGAACATGAGGAGAAACAGTGGGCACAGAGTAACACTGTCAAATACTTTCTTAAAGTCAGTTATCTTGTCACATTTGTGAAGCTCTCTGGTAAATGCCATTATCCTTTTATTGCCACTATATTCCAGATCCTTGAGGAAAGGGAACACATCTTCTTTAGGTCTGAGACTATACTATATGATATTTTTAAAGTACTTGATGAATGAATGAGTAAATACATGAATAATGTTCAGAACTCTCTGACTAAATAATAACATCAGCCTCCTAACCAAACTGAAAACCTGTGGACTGTTCTTTGACTTCTGGGTTATTTGGCCCAGGGGAGTCTCTGGGTGAGTGATCATCAGTTGGTGTCATGGTAGAGAAGGAAGCCTGTGAAGGTGGAGTCATTGTTATTATCTGCATAGAGCCCATTATGCTCCCCAGTCCCATACACCTGCAGCCAGACTTGGTCACCCGTCTCCAGATGCAGGAGCACAGAGCTGGAGGCTTGGTCCAAGTCCTTGTCCTGGTATTGGTCAAAGGTGAAGAGCACAGCTTTGTCATTCTTGTAGAGGCTGACCTTCACATCCTTCAGGTAGACTGTAATGTGGTAGGAGAAGTAGTAGAGCCCAGGAATGTTGCAGTGGAATTTGCCAGTGGTGCCATCATAGTGGTTTTGTTGATTGTAGAAGATTTTGGTAAAGCGAATGGGAACACTGGGGACAGTGACTCGAGTCTCCAGTCCTACACTGAATGCTGAGCGGTATGCATAGGCACTTTCTCCAGGTTCTCCTTTCCTGCCTTGGACTCCTGGAAAGCCTCGGGGACCTTCCAACCCAGGCACTCCGGTTTTACCAGGGTCACCCTTAGGACCAACAAGACCTAAAGAATGAGAAGACCTCAGTGACCACAAGAAACAGAATTCCTACCTAAGTTGATTACAACTAAAACACTGTCCCTACACACAACCTGCTTCACTTACAGAGCAAAGGACCAAAGGGGAGTTAGTTATGCCTCCTATTTCCACATCACGCCAGCAGGCTCCCATAAATTCTTTCCAACCTTATGTCCTATAAGTCTGCATCATCGATCCTCCATCTGTCAACTCCTTATGTGCTGGCTAAACCAACCATACCTTTGCTCTTCTATCCCATTTGTGTAGGATGCCCTCCCTTCTTTATTCTGCCCACTCATCTTTCAAGACCTAGCTTAAGCCTTTACTCCTTCTTAAAGCCTTCATTGTTAGTCCAAGTGTGCACTAAGGGCATTTATTTCTGTGTTCCATACTTTGGCATTTGTCCACATTCAGTTTGGCATATTTTGAGCAGACTTCCTTATAGTAATCTCTCACAGAGTCTTGTGCACTAGACTTAAAGTCTTAGCAAGACCAAAAGTTTTCCAGGAGCAGGACTGTGACCTGCAGGAGGTGTACATGAAGTGTGGTTGAATGCCACCGGATGGAGGGAGAATTGAGAAATGAATGGAAATAGGAATATGAACTTGTTGGGAATAGAGATGGATGGATGAAGCTGGGGATGGAAAAGGGGACAGGGAAGGAGGTATAGATAGAGCAGCTGATTTTACAGGTACCACCTATTCTCACCACTGGAAAGCCAAACAAAATCAACTTTACATTACTTATGAGTCACATAAAGAAAACTTTACTTCATCCCTGTGCCTAGGCCTTAGTCAATAACTAACATCCTTGTATAGACTAGAAGCCCTCCTCTACCGAGGAAAAGTCTGATGGAGAAGACCAAAAACTTGTTCTTACCTTCATCTCCTTTCTCACCCTTCTCGCCAAGGGTGCCATCTCTGCCATCACGGCCTGGGATCCCATTGTGTCCGGGATGCCCTGGGATGCCTGCCATCCAACCACTGCAGACCCCGCTGGGCGGGGCGGGCAGGTCTCCAGGCTCTTTGGTGGTGATATCCTGACCGTGACTAGGCAGGACTAACAGCAGTAGCACAGCTTGTAGCAACAGCATCCTGAGGCCTGGAATCTGGTCAGACGTGAAAGAACAGACCCCACACAGCACATGCGTTAAGATCTAAGCCAGACTCTCACCATCTCAGTCAGGTTCACTTCTGAGACCCGCTCTTCTAATTCCTCACCTCTTCCAGGAAGATTTTCCTGTTTCAAATCGCCTCAATCTCTTTCTGCCCTGCCATTTGCAGTATTTAGCATATTCCTCATGTGCAATCTCCTTTCCTCAATAGGCTTGTGAGTTCAGTGATGGCACAACACCACCCCACTGATTTCCTCCTGCCTGAGCACAGGCCAAGGCACAGGGAAAGCTCCGAGAGTCACCTTTTCAAGAATCTTTCCCTTGAGTTTTCCAAGAATGTTGACTTGGATCATTCCATTCAATTCAAACCAACTCTTCTCTCTTGGCTCCTTTCATTTTCTTCTTCACTTCCCTTTTCTTTATTTTTTTACACCTGTTCTTCCTTTTTCTTCCATACCCTTTTGTCCTCCCCCCTTTCTTCTGGGTGATGTTAGGCCATTTGATATATTATGCACATGCACCTGCACACGCATGCACTCACATGCACACACACATACATACACATGCATGCACAGTGCGCAAACACACAGCCTTGCCTTAGTGTAGACAGACAGAGACACATTGTCCTGGGAAAATATCCACTAACCATTTGCCTGGGCCACCCTTAGCTGCATCTCTTCATATGCCTGATCCCTATGCAGCCTTCGGGACACAGTCAAGACGTCAACTCTCAGGAACACCTCCCAGTTCTGTCTACCCCAACTGGGTTGGTTGTTTCTCCTCTGTGCTCCCCAGTGCCCCCACTTACCTCCAGCACTGCACTTCTTGCACCGTACTGTAATTCCTGATTAGTTCGCCCATTTCTACGATTAAACCACAAGTGTGGGGGAAGGGAAGGTGGAAGAAAAGGAAGGAGAAAAGAAGAGGAAAAGAGGGACAGAGGGTGGACTATATTTGAAATATGTATGATGGGAACCCAAGCAAAAAGCTCAAGCAGCACAGGTGGCCAAGGGCCTCCTGTTTCAGAATCATCCCTCCACAGCCCCCCCCCCCCCGCCACCAGAAGATGGTCCTTTGCATGCCCAAGGACTCCAGTACCCTCCTAGCTTCTGCCTCTGGTATTAGGGTGACCTCATCCTCCACATCTGATTGCCAGAGTCTTAGTCTCTCCATCCCTAAAGTTCGCCAGGTCACTGAAAACTCCAAAGCAAGGGAAACACATCCTAGGACTCTAGATCAAAGGCATCAATAAGACCCTCTGTTAAGTTTGAAAGGTGGTAATCCCAAGAACCTGATTCTAAACAAAACACAGTCCATGTGCATTTTATTTACTGTACACACTCACTATTTTCCATCAATTTGCTTATCTCTCATAGATTACACAAATTCTCCAGAACTGGGGTTGGCTTCAGGAGACAGCTCCTCTGAGGGATTCAGAAAAGACCCTGATTGGTGATCTTACCTCCAAAGATGTGCATGGTGTCTGGAATCCACTCCTAAGCCCCATTGCCTGGGGCTGTATGTGACAGAACCACCTCATGTTTCACATGTATACTCAGCTTTCATGTGTGTATATACACACATACATATACACATATACATATATACACACATGTGTGTCTATCATTAAAACTAGTAATATAAACATATGTGGAAGTTACAGAAAACAAAACAATCCTCAATCCCAAGAGTTTTTCTGTTTATTTTTAAACATAGTGCAAGCATACTTTACATAGATATTTTATTCCCCTGTTTTTGCCATGCCTTTTTCTAGTTTTCATAATCATCACTTTAAATGTGTGTGTGCGCTAGTACATCAAATGGGATACAGCCAAAATATACGTAACCATTTCCATCTTGTTGAACTTTCAGCTCATTTCCATTTTAAAATCTGTGACAAATATCCTCAGACATATAGTTTATCCCCAAATTCTTATTCTGTTATGACATATTTTCAGAAGTAAAATTACTGGACCAAAAGGCATGAACATTTTCAAGGCTCTTGATGCATTTTCCCAAACTCCAGTTTGTTAAATTGTTACCCGGTAGCATGTCAGTATATGTATAAAGGAGCCTATTTTAACGACTGTCACCAGCTTTGAATATTATCATTAAAAACACTTTTTGTTGTTGTTAGCTGAGTGAACAAAAGACATGGTCCTCACTACTTTGATTATTAGTAAGCTGTGCATTCTATTAAATGTCTGTTTTCTAATTTAATTTTCTATTCTAATTTAATTTCCTTATTCATGTTACCTCTGTTAGTGTTTTTTGTCACTTATGTAATTAGGGACACAATGTGCTTTTTGAATTAATGTGTGTGAGTTCTTTATACCAGACCTTTGTTACATATGCTATGATTATTCCCAAGGATGTTTATTGATTTGAGAGAGAGAGGAAGAGAGAAGCATTGAGGTGAGAAGGAAACATCAATCAGCCACCTCCCATGCATATCCTGACCAGGAATCGGACCCGCAACCTTTTTGGTGACTCCAACCCACTGAACCACACAGCCAGGGCTAAAGACATCTTTAAATTAATCCTCTCCAGTGACCTGATGCATCACTTATCAAACATCAAGTTCAAATATAATCTTATAAGTAGAGTGAGAATTGAGAAGAAGGAGAAGAGGACGTAAACAGAGGTAACACAGCAACAGGTGCTGACAGGCACAGGTGCTGCCCCTTGGTGGTGATGAGTCTCTAGGCAAGGCTCACTCTTAGCCTCTACATGTACCTTTGTCGCTCTCTACTGGATGTGGAGGGCTCAGGAGGGTGTCTTCAGTAGGTGGGAACAAAATGAGAGGGGGTTTAGGCTTGGATTGTCCCAAGATAAGAAAGAGGTGAGTTGAATGAGAAGCCAAGGAGGAGAGACAAACCAAATCCTTTTTTTTTTTTTTTTAATAAAAAAAGAGTTTATTTTTATTTATTTTTAGAGAGGGGAAAGGAGGGAAAATGAGAGGGAGAGAAACATCAATGTGTGGTTGCCTCTTGCATGCTCCCTACCAGGGACCTGGCCCACAAGCCAGGCATGTGCCCTGACTGGCAACCGAACCAGGGACCCTTTGGTTCGCAGTCCAGCACTTAATCAACTGAGCCACACCAGCCAGGCCCTTTTGTATTTTTGAAGAATACTTGTTCTGAGACTTTAAAGACTTCCTGTGTCTTTAAACTTTCCCACTATTTGTCACTTCCATTCTGTCTCCTTATGGGGTTAGCACTAAAACTCCTGACAAGAGCTTTGAGAGGCTCTGTGCTTGTTTTCTCCATAAATGAGGAAGGCAGAATATATGAGGCTGTGTTTTTTTCCCCCACAGACAAACACGAAGAGAGAATCCGGAATATGAGAACTGATGGAGGCAGCTACGGCGGGCCCCAAAGAGCATAAGCAATGGAGAGCTTACCCCAAAACTGTTGAGGGGACTGCATCCTCGCAGCTCAAGAGACGGCATTCTGTCTCAACACTTCAGTGTGATGGACAGATTTTTCCACTAATGGGGACAACAGAATTCCCTGACAGTGGCATGGGGCAGAGGTAATAAAAGAAGGGTGGAGGGAAGATGGGTACACAATACTAGGAAGTCTCTGAAGCTATGAACAGATTGGAGAACAAGATTGTCTTCTAACCTAGTTCTGGGTAGAAAAATCAGTAATTGATAATAATTGACAGTCAGTGCAGAGGTGCCTAAGCTTCAAAAAACTACTCTAAAATTATCTATGCTCTTTGTCTAGATATAATACTTGTTACACTTAGATTTTGAAAGGCTTCTATTTCAATAGGGGAAAAATATTAAATGAAATTGTGTGGTGTAAGACTAAATTGTGCATATAAAGAAACCTTTAAGAAACTTTTTTCTTGTATTGATTCTAGAGAGAAGAGAAGGAAAGGAGAAAGAGAAGGAGAGAAACATGGATGTGAGAGAAAAACATCGATTCGTTGCTTCTTGCATGCACCCTCAACTGGGGACCACACCGACAACCCAGGCATGTGCCCTGACTGGGAATCAAGCTGGCTACCTTTTGGTTTGCGGAATGACACACAACCAACTTAGCCACACCAGCCAAGGCATAAAGAAACCTTTCACTTTCCATTTATTTGCTGCTATAGTCTTTTCAATGATGTGAGCAGTCCTACGGATGGGTAAAGTAACATCAGGCCATTGTAAATTGAGATGGAATAACCATTTCACCTCTTCTGAATGCATAGTCCAGACATTGCTTCCATGCCCTAATGTCCTTATGTAAGCAGAATTTAATCAGAGTGCTTACAATGAATTTCTACGTAGACTTATTTTATAAAATACTGATTTAAGAATGTCACTTTATTTAATAGCACTAAGGCTCATTACATCTGCATCAGTTACCTTATGTGGGGCAAATAATTTCATGTGTGGTAAGATAGAACGCTCTTTACATAATGCTTTTTTGTGTGAGGAAGAGAGTTTTGAAGTCAAAATCTGTGGTTCCAGGTTGGGGTGCTGTAGAAGCAGCCCTTTCCATGTACCTCAAAAACTACACAACCAGCATGGGGTCTCGGGAACAGCTTGCTATTACTGAGTTTGCATAATCTCTTCTTGTTATTTCTAGTACACTGGCAGTTAATGCTGCCCAACACTCCACTGATCTGGCTGCAAAGTTAAGAGCTTTTCATAATGAGGCTTAAGTTAACCCAGAACATAAAAATCTAAAATGGGTTGGTCTTGATCTGGTCAATAGTAAATCTTAAGACAACAAAATAAGCAGGGTTGTTTGAATCAACCATGGTTAAAGCTAAGGGCCTGAAATTTGCACCAGAGGCTGCAATTACCATTCTTCAAATTGCTGATTTTATTAAATTACATAGAGAAAGCAAGTATGATAAGCATGGAGGTTATGAAGATGCTGTTCACTCAGGAGCCCTTGATGACTGATCTCTCCTTTATTTATAACGCTGTAAGGTGCAGGTGTCTTATACAGGTGTATTATACATTAAAGTACAGTAAGCTGTCAAAAAAGAGAAACCTTCTACATGGATAACGAAACTTAATGCCAAGTTTCACTTACAATTTTTTTTTGTTGTGTAGAAAGTCTTTACCTCATTGAACAGCTCACTTCATTCTCACACCCATTCTGAGAAACAGCCTGAGGCAGACATAGGGAGTATATGCTCCATGGTCTCAGTGCTTGGGTGAAAATAACTTGCTCTTACTTGTAATGTGCTTTGGCCCTTACTAGTTGGAGGATTATGTGGCATAACCCATATAACGTACTTAGAATAGTGTCTTGCACCTGTCAGTGTTCAATAAATGTTAGCTCTGGTTATATCCTTTTAGAGATGAGGAAAGTGAGCTTCAAGGAGGTTAAGTGACTGTTCGAGATCCCAGAACTACACATGGAGGATCTGGAAATCAAATTCTGGTCTTCCAAAGCCAATAATGGACTTTGGCATAGTCCAGAGGAGGAAAACAGCATCAGATCATACATCTGCTCCACCACGGGAGGGGACACAGACAATACCATGAACCAACCTCCAGATCATGGTGCAGGTGACCTGGCTCCGAGTCTAGTCTCTACCAAATGGTAAGTCACTCACTGGGTGACTTACCTGCCTCCACCCCACCTCTCGGCGGGCACCATGCTCTTTGCTTGAAAAAGTGATTATTAATGATACTGATCTTTCTGTAGTTTATTTCACATTATTACTGTATGAACCATTTGATTAAAAATATAAAGAAATATTTTCTAAATTTATAAAGCATTCCACATACATAAGTGCAGAGCAAGGAAGCAAACACACACATTTATGGACCACCTCTTTAATCTCATCTCATCCCCACAACTCCAGAAGGCAGAATTCAATTCCCACAAGAGGAATCTGAGAACCAGAGAAGTTCGGTGGCTTCTGCCCTTGGATAACAAGTGAAAGCTTGCAGAGGTACCATTTGAAATTCAAAAGCTGAGTTCTTTCTACCGCACTGGCTTTCATGGCACACCCACGCACAGGATCTGCTCACTTTTAAAGTTACACAAGGGGACGATCATGATGTTCTTTGGCTCCTCAGGCACCATATTATGAGCTCTCATTTTCCTATGTTAACATGTAGGAGAAGTTCCACTTTGGCCAGCTGGAATTTCAGTAACAACAGCAGAATCTTGTGAAATCCAAGGATGAGGTCTCCTTTGGGACTGGCAGGGGACAGAGCAGTATGGGGAAAAGAAGTCACCCAGTGCCAACTCTTCCAGCAGGAAAGGGCATTAAAGCACAGTTCACAAAGTCCCTGGGAGACAGAAGGGAGCCCAGAAATCATTTCACCTCTGCCCTGCTTTTACAAATGGGAGGCGAAGGGGAAGGAAAGGGATGCATGGCTTAGATCCTCCCAGAAATGAACTCCCACATGAGGAGCTTTTACACATTATTTGTATTGTTTGTTGGTTATTTTAATCTTTATAAGAATCCCATGAAGTAATGAAAATAACCCCACCTTTAGAAATGAGGAAACTGAAAGATTAAGGAGATGATCCCTGTGGGATTCCCATCAGGCTTTCGAACCAATGAGCTTCCATCACAGTACATTGCCTCTAAAAAGGCTTCTGGGACTCAGCTTCTTAATCGGCTAAATGAGGTCATGTAAGATGAGGACCATGAGAACACGTTGAAATTGGAAAGAGTACTTTGGAGTATAAATTGCATGAGGCACTTTCAATTCTTATTTCATTTCATCCTCCCCACAGCCCAGCATTTGTCTCCACTGTATAGAAGAATCTGAGACTCGAAGAAACCAGGATGCTGGCTTGAAACCATACAAATCTCGGCTGGAATTATAGGAATTTGCCATTTTTAAAGGTCAAAAATGGTAGAGAATATTGGCAATTTCAATGGCAGAAGCAGGAATCAACTCAGCTCCCAGGAGGATTACCTGAAAGCTTTAACTCAATCCTGGGAGAGCTGTCAGTATCCCAATGCCCAAAGATATCACACACACACACACACACACACTCATATTCTCAAAGAAGTGGTAAAGCAGAGTATCCCTCCACCACATTTTTAGGGTCAGTATCTCTGCACATGAAGGAATTCCTGATTGAAAGCTTCTTGTCTGCAGAGCCTCTACTTCTTGACCTCATCCAAGTGTCTGGGGCTGCTAGTCTTCTGGCTTGACAGGAGTAGATGGGAAGTTCGTCCCTGCAGTGACCTCAGAAAGGACAAGATGCAAGTCCTCTGTCTTTCTTTATGACTCCTCAAGAATTAAGGGATGGCAGCCACAAGCTCCGCCAATTAAGCTACAGAGCTCCCTTTCTGCTGTTCTGCTTCAGCAACAAAGTGGATACCCTTGTGCTCCTTTGGGCATATGTGGCCAGTATGAAGAGCTTCCCTGGTCCCTAACCTTGTCAGGAGGAGCCAGCCTTACCCCTAATAAAGGAGTCACCAGGAGAGAGGTGGCTGCACCCCTTGCAAGGCTGGGCCTGAAAGCCAGAACCCTCCCAGACCAGGGACCCACATCCTCCTATACATGAGGACTAGCCTGAACTCTAAAATGCCTCCCACTCTGACCTCTGCATCTATAGCTGAAAACATCCAGGATGCTTCAAACACTGTGCTCACCGGGGCAAGCAGAACTGAGCTTGGCAAAGGCCTGGCAGATCCAGTTGTTTCTGTCGGAAAGATGTCTTCTAAAAATAAAATTTTTCATAAGCTCCCAATGTATGCCAAGCTCTTTGCTCACTTTGTCTCATTTGAACCTCTCGATTACCCTGTGAGATATCCCTACCTTTCCATAGATATTCCCATATCTACAGACTGCCCCAAATCTGTAGGCAACAACCATGTTTCATTCACCTCTGTATCTCATGAGCCCCACCCAGTATCTGGCCCATAGAATAATATTTGCTGAGTAGAATCATGTGGTAGAGCTGGATTTCAAACTGAGTCTGAGGTGGGAGCTCAGGCTTTTCCCATGCCTCTTCCTGTGCTTCTTTCTGTGAGAAGAGGTTGATCCCCTTCTCCTCTTACTTAATTGGACTCTATCACTGGACCAACCCCCCACCTCATTGACCCTAACTTTTTCTCAGTAGGCATCTTATCACCTAGTGAACTGAGCAAAATTCAAGATGGCCCAAGTATTTTGACCAGAAGAACATCCCCTTTTCTCTTGGAGCTGTGAGAGAATTGAGAAAGCTGCCCTGGCTAGAATTTTGCTGCATCCATCACCATCCTCTTACAACAGGAGAGTGTGGCATACACCAGCCAGAGGCCCCACTGCAGGGCAGCTGCCCCCACCTCCAGCCTCGAAGTGTAATCAAATTGCTCTTACCTTCAGGTGTGGTATCAGACCCACAGACTGCTGTCAGGATGGAAGTGAGGAGGAGATGGTCCAGCCTCTGCAGCCTGGTACTCAAGGAGGCAGGCAGTCCCCACCTCAGAGTTGTCCCTTCCCATTGGCCAACACGGTGAAGGCCAGAGACCAATGGGCAGGCACTGTGCCCCTGGCAGCTCTCCCAGGTCTCTTCTCCAGGGAACTGGGGCAACCCAGCTTGGGTTGGGAAGGCCAAGTGGAACTTCAGTCAAACACTCATGTACCCAGGCCTTGGCCTTTATCTTTGCTTCCTATAAGATGAATAGAAGATGGAGTAAGAATCAAGACCAGAAGCAGAAAAACAGTATACTTCTGCACTGCGGGAAAAACTTCCTCATGTAAAATAAATCACCCAGTGGTCCAGGGGATCTCCCTGTCCCTACAGATTTGCCCTAAAAGCCAGAGGCACCCTTTGTCACCATCGCACTCCTGGTCATTGTGCATGATGAGGTGTGAAACTTCGTGGTTCAGCCATTGGCACTACAGAAGAGGGGCACAGTCAGAGGGGCATTTCATAGACTAAGAAATAGCTCACATCTCCCACCCTCTGGTCTGGACCCCAGATTTGTGAGAGACTTCGTGTGTTAATTCTGAGAACCGAGGTGAGGGGAAGTCCCTAGGTGCTATGAGACAGAGCTGGATTATGAACTTTAGAGGCCCTGAATCCCAAAAGATTATGGGGCCCCCACCCCTCTGTAACTCACATTCAATATAACAGAATACTGACATAAAATGTGATACCAGAATACCATCTTCCAAGATTTTTCTGGTTCCAAAATTCTAAATAAGGCTTTGAAAGCTGTTTTCATAAGTATGTGATTTTTTTGTTTGTTTGTTTGTTTTTTGTTTTTACCAGTACCTTAAGCTTGTGCCTAACCATCTATCAGGGAACC
Source organism: Anoura caudifer (assembly GCA_004027475.1). NCBI lineage: Eukaryota > Metazoa > Chordata > Mammalia > Chiroptera > Phyllostomidae > Anoura > Anoura caudifer. The sequence continues at coordinate 58,575 of PVKU01007685.1, read as the reverse complement.
CAGCTCTGGGCTGGAAAGGCCCAGAGGACCACAGACTGACACCCACACTGCTGTTCCTAGAAGGCTTAGGCTTGAAATAGCAACATTCATCACCTTGGACTCTCTCTTGGCAAACCCATGTTATATTATTGTAGGGCAGGATCAAAGCTGGTTCTTGCAAGCCACAAATTCTGCTTCATTAAATCATGATCCCAGCAATAACTTTTAAAAGACATTCAGAAATAGAATATTCTCAGGCATAGGCTGGGCAGGTAAGTGTCTGCTTGCCCCTGAATACCACCTCCACTGGCCACACAGAGCCTGAGTCCACCAGCAAAGTAAAGTAAAAGAAGGACCTAAGGCCTGGGCCTTCTGCTAATACAGTAAGTCCTCACTTAACATTATCAATCGTTTCTGCAACTTTGAGTGAAGTGATATAAAACAAAACAATTTTACCATTGTCTAACTGACATAAACAAGAGTTAAGTTCCTGCAGCATCTCATCAACATTATAACAAAATGTTGAATGAAGTGAAGTTATTTCATAACGTGCTGAATGCAAATATTTCCAGAGAGGTCACATTAGTCCATTAAAATTTTTTATTGAATTTACTAGGGTAATATTGATTAATAAAATAATACAGGTTTCATGTGTACAGTTCTATAATATGTTATCCGTATAATGTATTAAATGTTCACCACCCAAAGTTAAGTATCCTTCCATCACTATTGGGTCATTAAAGTTAGTCATGTGACCCTTTCCACGGGCTCACTGGCTTAGACAAGGGGCCTGTGAAAAAAATGAAGTTCTATACAGTTTACGAGATAGGCTGAACTAAGAAGAGAACACAAAGAAACTGCAGTAACTCTCTGTTTCACCACTTTTTCATTTTTATTGTGGCATTTTCTTATTTATTTTTTGGTCTGTGTTACTATCTTTCTCCCCTTACTAGAATGTAAATGTCAAAGAGCTGGCATATCGCCTGTTCAATATCATGTTCCCCAGCACCCAGAATAAGATCTGGTACAAGGTAGGCAGTTATAAATGTTGAATCAAAGAAAAAGTGAATGGTTATAGTCTTCTTTTGGAGATAGCTATGATTGTTTCCCATTTTACAAATAAAGTATCTGGAGTTCAATGAGGTTAAGTGACCCATCCAAGGCACAGATCCAAGATTTGAACCCAGATCCTTCTGACTACAAAATCTGTATTCTTTGTAATACCTCATGTTCTTTACCTCTTCAGATAAACCCTGGGACCCTAAGATTCATGCATGCATTTTAGGGTAGCTTTGAGGTTGGCATAAAAAATATTTTTGACTGAAGTTAGGAACTGCAGCTCATTATTGCGGGCTTTAACTCTTGCACAAGATGGAATGACTTTAGCCCTAAAATCACACCAAGACTGGCTGGGTCTGGCTGTCCGCCAGTGACACTGTGGACGCCTGCCATTTTGAGGCCTCAGGGAAGTGTGCCATCTACCACAAAGGCCATCATGCAGGAAGTAGCAATTCTGCTGAACACTGGCTTTGAGACTGTGACTGATAAACATTCAGCCAGAATGCCTTGAGGCTAGTCTTTTTCCCAGCACAGACTGTTGCTAAAATGAAATAATCAAAAACCATGATCATTTCCTCCAGGGCACCATGACCACACACTTCAATCCCTGTGACCAGGTGGATGGAGAATCGAAGGAGCAGGTCACATGCCTAAGTTTCCATTAAGTATGGTCAAATATTGCTATGTTTTCCTTATTGTGATTTTTAAAACTTACACTTAACTGAATAATAAGCATAGTCACTGTTTTTGAAAACTAATACAGAAGATTGGAGCAAGACGACAGAGTAAGTATACCCTGCGGCCTTCCACTCCATCCCCAAATCTCTAGGAATGTCAAGAAAGGAAAATATTCCTTTCTCTCTTCCAAAGACCTGGCTACATTTGCACTTTGTTCAAAGAAACTTCTGCTACTAGTTTAAGTATCTGTTTTGTTACTCATGCTTTAGACTAATTGTAACTCTCAAAACTACACAGTAAAAAAGAAAAATCCAGTTAGAAAATGGGCAACAGGCATGAAAGATATTTCATGAAATAAGCACATGAAAAGATGCTAAACATCATTAGCCATTAGGGAAATGCAAATTAAAACCACAAATGAGATGTCACTGCACACCTACTAGAATGGCAAAAGTGAAAATAGTAGGGGACGATATAGTGGTGAACACGTGTAATTATATATTTGTCAAAACCCATAAAATGGGCAACACTAATGATGAACCCTAACATAAACTATAGACTTTGAATGTTTTTTTTAAGGTAGAGAAAATAACATGTTTTTAGGATCAAAAAATCATTGGGAATACAAAATTTGAGAAATGACACAATGACAACTTTTTTAATTTGCCAGTGGGAATGAAAAATGGTACAGCTACTCTTAGAAGTAGTTCAGCAGTTTCTTTAAAAAGCAAACAGCAGTCACACTCCTGAGCATTTATTCCCCCAAAATGAAAACTGTGCCCCAACAAACACCCACACAGGAAAACCTGAATACCCCTGTTCATATATATCTCTGCTCATAAAATAAATTCCTAGAAATAGAATTGCCAGATCAAGGCATGTATACATCTTAAATTTTGATAGTTGTGGTGAATTAATTTTCAATGATTCAGTAGCAATTTATCCTGCTCCCAACATGGTATGAGAGTACCACTTCCCTTCCCTTACACCCTTATCAATATTGCATACTGTCAAACATTTAATTGTTTGACATTCTAATAGATTTTTAAGTATCTCATTTTACTTTGTAACTCTCTGATTATGTGTGAAGATAAGCTTCTTTTCATTTTTTTTCCTGTGAATGGGGTCTATTTCCTTTGTCCATTTTTCTTGAGTTATTTTCATTAATTTTAAAAGCTTTATTTATATATCAAGGAAATCAATTTTTTGTTATATGTTTGGAAAATTTATCTGTTGCCTTTAAAAATGTTTGATACAAAAAAGCTTTGCCTCGTGTTTAGCCTAATTTTTTTCCTATTTTCCTTTTGGCTTCTGGATTTTGTGTTTTACCTGTAGAATTCCTCCCATTCCAAAGTTATCCTTTAAACTATGTTTTCTTCTGGAATGTTCATTATTCCTTTTTCTTTCAATTCACTATATGACCAACCTGTAATTATTTTATCAAAAGGATAAAAACCACCTAATAGAGTTAATCAAAGGCTATTTATTCAAAGCCATCACTTTTATTACAATAGAGACTGGAAGGGGGTTAAAAGGAGAGTTTTATAGACTGGAAAGAGGAAGTCCTTCAACAGCCTTTGGTGAGTATTCTTTTAGGGTGGAATTTTCCAATTCTAGATGGGTGGAAGTTTTAGAAGAGAAGGAAGCTTTCTAATTGACTTTCAAGTACATTTGGCAGTCCTTGATAGGCCACTATCTGCTAGTACTTCAGTGACAGATTTCCTGGCTGGGTAAGGTCATATGGGTTTTCCTGCTTCAACTGAAAGAAAATCTGGAATTAAATTCAACCACTCTAGGAAATACATCTGCAGCTTCAGTATGTTGCAATGCTGCTTCTTCTGCCAGCAGGACGTAGGCTCAAGGAAGCTGGAGGAAGTACCTGTTGGCATCTGCAATCCATTTACCAACAGGCATCAAGAAAAATTTTTATGCCTCCTCAGGCCAATCCAAGGGATGTTTCTTCAGTAGTATGATGGGAGGTCTGATCTCCATATTGGAATAACCAACGCAAACCGAGTCGTGTATAATTACACCATGCACAGCATCCAGCAAGGTAAAAAGCAGGCTGGGAGCAGAGAGTAAGTATCTTGTTATTGCAGCCTGGCATGTCTAGACTGATGGACCAGTGGGACAAGCACCTGGAAGACCTCCACCACAAGGGGCTGGCTGCCTCACAGGTGTGAAGAAGACTGCCACAACTACCACAGTTACACCCTCCCGTTCATTAGCAGCATGCTGACCACAGAAGGCAAGGAGCAACTGGACAGGAATGGATTCACAGAGAAATGTGTGGTTCCAAGGATCGGGAAGCCTTCCAAGTACATCATGCTCTAGCAGGCAATAGAAGAGTGTGTCTTCAACGTCCTTGACCACCCTGATCAAGAACCAAGCCCTTCTCTGAGAAGGGGTTTGTGCTGAGTACACTGTGTAAGAGCAGTGGGGCCGGGCATTTGGGGGTTACTACCGTCAACAGGTACTAGGGACTTCTAAATACGTTAAACTGTAGTTAAAAGGTGTTAATGGCTTCCCTTTAAGTACATTTCAGCTTACTGCAGTTTAAGAATTTACACAATTAATAGAAATTGCCCTGGGTTTCCCAAAGAAAGAAAGAGAAGGAAGAGAAGGGAAAAGAAAGGAAAGGAAAGGAAAGGAAAGGAAAGGAAAGGAAAGGAAAGGAAAGGAAAGGAAAGGAAAGGAAAGGAAAGGAAAGGGAAAATCTGGTCCTCAGCTTTGCAGTCTTGCATGAGCAATTTCTCATGTTTTAAAAAATGAAATGAAATTGAGTTTTATTTTTTCCTACATATTTAGTGAACCTAAGACCCATTTTCACACATATTTATCTTTTGGTTTCAATTTAAATGTCTTTTTCATACACTTTTCGAATGCACTGGGGTTTATTTCAGGATTCTCTACTCTATCCATGGTACATGTTACTCCTCATCAGGAGTATCCACCCTCTTGACCAATGAAAGCAGCATGATGCCAAGCTAGACTATTAAAGTCATAGCTGAAAGTTTATCCACTTATAAAGCCTCATAGTAGAGTAAATATGTAATTAAGAGACTGTGTTTTATAAAACTTTCTTCCATCCTCATACTCTGATACAGAAGTAGGCATACAGGACGACTCCCTGTACGCTGGCTGAGTACAGAAATGCTAGTGTGGCAATGGGAACTCTGGAACAGCAGCTGGAAGGCCTAGATTCTAGTCCCCGCTTTACTGCAAGCTGGTAGGGTGACTATGATACACATTAATGGACTGATGGATTACAAATGGCCTCCATTATTAGGGTCTATAATTTCTACATCTTCCTGAAGCTAGGAGTTACAATATCACAAAGTTTTCACAGTAGAATTTGGCAGAAGGTGACATGTGCTATTTCCAGACTGAATCTTAAAATATTGCACATGTGATCCTTCAATTTCTTCTCTACCTGTGAACTGGAATGCAGATATGTCTGTGATGCCCTTTTGTGGGGGAAAGGTTTTCTGGGTTTTTTGGGGGAGGGGTTCTTTGGTAGAACTACATATTTTTTCCAAGTTTATTGACGAATGATTGCTAAATATAATTGTATATATTTAAAGTGTAAAATGCAATGATTTGGTATACATACATGTTGTGAACTGATTACTGAAGTTAAGGTAAATAACACCTCCGTCCTGGCTGGTGTGGTTCAGTGGGTTGAGCGTTAGCCTGCCAAATGAAAGGTCATCAGTTTGCTTCCTTGTCAGGGCACAAGCCTGTGTTGCAGGCCAAGTCCCCAAGTAGGAAGCATGCGAGAGGCAACTGATCTATGTTTCTCTCCCTCTCTTTCTCCTTCCCTTCTCCTCTCGCATAAATAAATAAAATCTTTTTTAAAAAAATAAATAAATAAAATCTTTTTTTTTTAAAGATAAATACCACCTCCCTCACCTGACGTAATTAACTCTGTGTTGAGTATGTGTGTGTGTGGTGAGAACACAGTCTACTCTCGGCAACTCTCAAGTAGACAATACATATGATTACCAATAGGCTTGTGACCCAGCTTTAACCATACAGACAGAGGTGTTGTGCTAGGGATGGTGGAAAACCATACTGAACTAGGAATCTTGACTAACTTGGATAGAGCAATCTTCCAATTTGCCCTGAACTATTGTATCAGAAATGAACTTAAGTCGTTCTATTGTTGGGTCTCTTTGTTGCAGCCAATAACTAATACACATGGCATGTGACACTCCGCAAACAAAAGCGTTCTGCAGTTAAAGAGTTTGGGAAATAAAGTAGTTAATAAAAGTATGCAGATTTTCTTCCTATAAAACTTCTTTGAGCCAGGATGTTTTCTTTTCTCCCAAATTGCAACTTGGGGGATAAAATTGCTCATCTCTTGCTGGTTCTGAAAGACACATCGGGAACATGCTGATTTAGATGATTTCTATTTTCTCTAAATATGGCATAATTCATAGCTAGTGTTTAGAATGCATTCAGAACACCACCAAGTTTTAGAGAATCAAGGCTGGCATTAGTCCAACCACTTCGCCCAGAGTGTGTTATTTCTAGGGGACAATGGACAATACCTTCAAACCATCGAGAATATTAATAATTCTTCCAAAAGTTTTAGATTCTGATCTCATTTTTCTGTCTTCTTTCTCATCAAACAGATGGGAAGATAACAAAAGTTTTACCCACACAAGTTATTATTTATTTATTTACTTATTTTATTTTATTTTATTTTATTTTATTTTATTTTCAAAGGGCTTTACAAATGCACTGCAACCACAGTTCATTTGGCAACTATTTCCTGAGTGGCAGTTGTGTGTGAGGCCCTAGAGAAGATCAAAGGCCCACCGAGCCAGGTGGAAGGTTAGTGTGAACCATCCTGGAGCACCTGGGAGCAGCACCTGAGAACATCAGACGTGATGGCTGGTATTGAACTGGCTCCTCTGGTCACCCACCTGTGATGTGACATTTGTGGGGAGGATCTTCCTGTGAGGCAAGGAGGCTTGGGTACTTTGCACTCTGCCAGCACCATCACGTGTGGCCATTTTCAATAATTCAGGAAATGAGAAAGTTCTGAGCTGTGTTTCCTTAGAAGTGGCTGGCTAATCAGTGGAAAATGTGTTTCAGAGGATCCCGCTGATGTGAGTCCTGGCTACGCTGAGAGTCAGAACCCTGAAGTTTCTTCTGTCCACTCCAGTTCTTACATATCCTCACTGAGAAATGCATATACTGTGATTGATAGTTGGAGAGACCAAAGCAGAGCGGACTGCTAAGAAACCTGTGTCAAGACTGACTGTATAAGTGTGTATTATAAAAAGTGTGAAAATATGCCACCATAGATTATACTCTCTTTGACTTGGTAGACATGGCCATTGCTGTACATGCAGCAAAGGGCTCTGTGTGTTTTTTTTAAATCCCAGTATGTTGATTCACAAGCCTGGGTTGTATCTAAAGCAGGTTCCCCACTTTGGGAAAGACATCCCCACAACCTTTCAACAGTTGCTGAATGGAGGAGGTCATGATTGGTTATGCCAGGAGCCCAACAAAGCTGCTCTGCAGAACTTCCCTGAGGCCCTGCAGCAACTCTCCAAGGCCTCCTCTGCAGCTGACGTCACTGGCATGGCATAGCTGGCTGGTCTCAACCCTCCTCATTCCCTATGATGTTTAAGGAACAGGAATAAAATGGTAGAGTGGGAAGTGGGAAGGAGTGGCTGGACCAATGAGAAAGCCAGGAATGAGCTGAAGAACTCCAGAAATGGCAAGTCAGAGAGCCACTTGGCTGATTGCATTTTTTCAGGGTCATCTGAGCCATTCACAACCTCTAGGTAAAGATTTGCCTGAGCCTGGAAAGAGAAAGGATCCTCCCAGCAATGCCAAGACTCAGCGGCCACCTTCTTGCTGGGGACTGTCAGTGCACCAGGTCTCCTCAGCTCATGGTGTCGCAGGGGAGGGTGGAGGAGCAGGGGTTTCCTAATGTCTTAAAATACATCTTGGCCCAGTGTACACACACATACAGACACACGTTAAAACCAGTTCTACACAATGTTACTCTCACTATGAGTAATTCCCTTTAGTAGTTTGCATTGTGTTATTTCATTTTTAAATACTGCCCCAGATCTACTGAATTGAGTTTCTGGTCTACTAGTGGATTAAAACTCACAGTTGGAAAAGCACCCTTCAAGACCAGGCAGGGGGAGAAAGAGAAAACAGAGAATCAGAAGGGGAATTGGTAGGATACAGGAAAGGTAGAACAGAGAAAGAAGGAAAGGACAAGCGGAGAGAGGTGTTTGGTGGGAGGTGGTGGGAGGTCACACAGAGCACTTCCTCTGTAATAACTACATTCCACTCTGTGTGCCCGCAGCCCTGTCTTTTCCATTGGACCCTGGGCTACTCGGCGGCAGGAACAAACCTTTTGCACCTTTATAAACCCCACTGCTCCTAGCAAAGGAATTCTTAGAATTAGGCAACACCTTAAAGATCATCCCTTAGTCAAAGAGTTTCATTTTCCAAGGGAGAAAACTGACTCAAAAGGGTCAGCCAACCCTTAGATAGGTCAAAATAACCTTATAGACACGTAACCTTAGAAATAAAAACGGGAAAGATGTGCATACATACACCAAAAAACAACAAAAACTAATTGTCACACAGGCCTTATCAAATATTAATCTTGGCCATACCAACATTTTAAGTTGGTATACATTTTTGAGAAATGAATGGGATAATTTTATTTCCCCACTCATTTCACTCAGTATTTTGGGAAAAACACAACCCTCAGAGTCTCAAGGCTACTCCTAGTCTATGTACCAAGATAAATGCAAATCTGATACATAGAGATTGATAAAATAAATGGGCAAGTTGGGCCAGAAAAATTCATGGTGATAAGAACTCAAATCACTCTTTCTTCCTTCCATAGACCATCTTCGAAATTCATAGTTTGTAAATATAAATGTTTTACGGACCTTAGTTTTAGTGTTCAGTGCTTAGGTTGGGTGGTTGTTTGGCTTTACAAGAGTTAAATTAATCTATTAATAAGTGAATTTAATAGGGAGTTTAAACTGCACTAGTTAGAAAACACTTGTTTGACAACAAAATCCTGAGATCAATTATTTTTCTGTAAATTTCTCTTTTCCCTTCTTGTCCACTAGATGGTGGAATGGAACCACTCTAGATCCTGCTAGCTCAGGCAGCTTTTCCTGAACAGGTTTTGAATGGCTGAACTATATTTTTGTTTTGGTTCCCTCCAGATTTTTCTCTCATCTAAAGGAAAAGGAAGGTAAGCATTATAGAAGCAAATTTTTAGGGCAATTTCTAGTATATTAATAGGGTCATTCTGACTTAAGGGAGCCGGACCTGCCTTAAAAGAAGCCTCTGGTTCACTGCCTGAGAGCCTGAGCCTGGGTGAGACTTTCTCCTCTTCCTTTGGAAGAACATTGGATGGTACCATTGTGCCGACATGAGTGAAAGTATGTGAGCCAGGCACTGTGCTAGGAGCTCCAACTCACTGAATCTTCACAGGGAGACTTATTTAACAGGTGTTACCACCATTTTGTGAAATACCAGATTAAGAATTTAAGGCACATTGAGGGGGTAGGTAATTTGTCCAAACAGACAGAGCTGGGCTTGGGCCTGAATCTCCAGAAGCTCAAGCACTTGCTTAGCCACTGTGCCACGGCCACCTAATCAACTGCTGTCTGGTGGGCGTGAAACCACAGGGCTAATTTCTGCCTAATCTGCCCCACCAACAATCTAGATCTCAGGGAAGGAATCTGTAAGGAACTCGATTCTGGCTCTAACCACAGTGACTCTGTGCCCAGTTGATCCACAGATATGATATCACAGCCCCCATGGAGGCCTTGATTACAGCTTTGTAAAAACCTGAAGAAGGCTTGGTGAATTTGACAGACCCCAGGTCCTGACGGGAAAATCTGGACACTTGACCAGTTAATGTCTCATGGTCAGGTGCTCAAGCTCTAACAGAGAGCCCAGTAGCACATGAGGATACCTTTTCTGAACGATTCTCTGCTGCAGGTGGCATAGATTTGTGTCATCACCATAGGGGCTTGTGTTGTGATTCTGTTTTCTCCACATGACATCTTTTTTCACCACAGACAACTCTAGTACCATAGAATCCGCCTGTTTGTAGAGCTCACTGGTTTTATTGCCCAAGTATCAGGGATGCTGGCACTTCAGCCTGGGTCAGCTACAGAACCCTTTTCTGCTGGCAGTTTTTCTTGTCACTAAGTAAACAAGTGAGAACAGTATTTCTAAATATGGAATATGCTTCCCCCACAATCCAAAAAGCCTGCCAGGGTGAGATGTGAAACAGTAATTTGTCTTAATTTAGTGGGAACGGGAGGATATATCCCAGCTTGCCCCAAACCACTGGACCCCTAAAAACTTCATTCATGTGGTAATCCCCTAAATCTTCATTTAGCCGTTTTTTCCTGCCCTCTGGAATGCGTATGTCTTTACCTAGTTCTCCAGTGCAGGTGCCACTTCTTTCTCATCTGATCATTAATAAGTAGACCATGTGGTCTTCTGCAGAATGTATAGATGACCCAGGTCTTTAAGACTCTATTAGAGCAGAAAGCAGATTTAACACTCATTCAGGGATACCAGTGAATGTATACTGGTCCTGTCCTATGAGAATGTTAACTACTTTGGCCCTCCTTCCTAAGGGAGATGGAAAAGAATACGTTTATTAGTCTGATTGCCAGATACTATGTATCCAAGGCCATTTTAGTCTGATCTAGCAAAGATATCATATCTGGTTCACTGCTGCAATGGGGCAGCTACCACTTAGTTGAGTTTATGATAACCTACTGTTATCCTCCAGAGTACATCTGGTTTTCGCCCAGGCCATACTGATGAATGAAATAAGCATATATGATGCGGACCACCATTCCTGCCTACTTAGGTATTTAAGGATGACACTAATATTTGCCATACTCCTTCATATGGTATTATTTTTTATTTACCATCTTGGCTGTGGATGATAGGTGGTTGTACAGGCTTCTACTTGGCTTTCTCCATTATGATAGCCCTTGCCCTGCATGTCAAAGAACCAACATAGGTTCGATACCTAAGTACAGCCCATTTCAACTATTCTTTTGGGAACCAGGTGAGCTGTGGAGCCAGTGAATCTACCATGAGCCAGACCTGGACCAGAACTCCATTTATTACCTGACATCTAACCACCCACTCCAACAGGGGGCATGCAACAGGTCCCTGGATATCCCAACTCAGACCTTGTATCCAATAGACCTTAAAAGATTTTGTATTTCTCTTTCCCTCGATGAATAAATGGCTTTTGGTAAAGACTGAGGAAATCATTACCTTATACTTTTGCCATGGTGTTTGCAGGGTCATTTTTCCTGAGGACCTAAGCTTCTTCATCACCCAATGAGATTTGTGTTGGAGAACTGGCTCAGGTCTGGAAACTTAGAAAGTGCTCATGATCTTTTATTATTGCGGCTGCAGTAAGCCTCCTGATCATCCATCTTTGATTTATTTTGATTGCATAGATTGACCAATACACTTGTTTGGTGTCTATCTATCATGTCCCTTGGGATGCTGTGTTGTACACTTTCCTAGCTCTCTGTCAGACCTCCCTGACTACCTGTGACCTTGCCAGGCATGATGACAATTGTACCTTCCTTGCTTTCAAGAGTTTAGCATTGCCATCTGGCCTCTGTTATTTTGGAATTCTGATGTCCCCATTGCTATCAGAAAACTGCACTGTCGTCCCAGCATCTCACAGCAGCAGCCTTGGCCTACAGAACATAATCCCACACTGTGTTTCTTAACAATGCTGGGGATGCTTCACCAGCGCACTGTCTCTCATTTTGGACAAAAATACTGTATCCTAAGGACAGAGTGGACTAATGGTTTTTGAGCCTTACGTAGTATATCCCACTTCTCTGAGTCTTTTGATTTCTTCCTCCAGTGTTTGCCACCATAGTTCTGGTGTTTCTACTTTACTTTACAATGTGGGCCATTGCTTTTTCCAAGCTTCCAAGGGCCAACCAAATACTATCACCTGGGGTCTTTGCCAAGATATTAAATCTGGTGTCATAGGTCTATTCTCCCTTTTCCAATTTTATATGCTGTCCCCCTTCATCCAGAACAGTCCTACTCATGCTCTCCTGCTTTGCCAGTTCATGTTACCCAGTCTTGCACATATAATCCTTTTCCACATTTAGCTGGCCCAGCATTTCTCCAGCTGGGCTGCATTGTGACTTAATTTTGGTTATTGCTGGTGGTCAGAAGTGGAAAGTGGGGGATAACAGGAGATATGTATTGTCTTGGAAGGCAAAAACCTCTGTATCACCCAGCTTATACAACAACCTCAAGAGATGATCATCAGCCTTTAACAGAAAAGGTTACTTCCGTAGATCAACAGGGTTCAGGGAAATATGGAAATTTGAGATTTTCAAATTCATTGACCCAGATGATCCCATTTTAAGCCTCAGCACCCCTTTTACTTTTTTTTTTCTCAGTCAGGTCCTTGACCTTGGTGTAGCAGAGTTGATAAGGTTGAGAATTTAACCTTCTCTGGAACTCTGCTACTCCTATAACTATTTTTTTTCTGTCTGTCCCAAAGATTTATTTTTAATTTTAATTTTATTTTATTTGCCCTCTGGCTACAGGATGTGTGAATCATTTTATATGCTGCCAAAGAGACCCCCTGACTCCCACACTTGGTCTGATACTGGCAATTAATCACCTTCAGAATTTTTGTCTTTCTTTAAAAATGTTTTTCTTTCATTCTGAATTAATGAGCCCTCCCCCAAATGGCCATCCAATTCCAAAGTTCTTATAACTATTTCCTAAAAGCCCTGAGATATTGTATGCGTCAGTGCACTCCCCTCCACAGGCATCCCATTCTCGTTTGCCACTGGTGAAAGTCTGAGCAGTTGCCATAGGGTTCCAGGGGCTACCAGTGCTCCACTACCACCAGTGACAGGGTTCTCACTACCAGGAGGCTGTTAGGTGACTCAACTTCAAAAGCTCACCTTAGTCTTTTTCTAGGACCACTGACGGTACCAACCGTCATTGGTTGAATTCCCTAGGAAACAGATTCTGAGATTTTCATGCAGGGTTTTTATCGGGTGGTACTTTTGGAACCAATACCTGAGAGGGGTCAGGGAAGCATGATTGGGCAGAAGTTGTTGTACTGTCATGCAAGTGCAACAGAAATCTAGAGCCCGCAGTACTCGGACCCTGGTGGAATCAAACATTATCAATCCCTTTTATTGTGCGCCTAAACCACCAGATTTCTGGCCAGGGCTCTGGGATTTCATGACCATAGTTGCATGGCAAGTTCCATCCTCCCACCCACGGGCGGAAACTAATAGAGGTATAAGCCATATGCATTCAAACAGGGTGAAAGGCATTTCTCCAGACGTTTATGCCCTTAAAAACGCGCTCGGTTTACTCCACGACAACGAAGGCAAAGGGAGGATAGGGATCCTCAGGGTGCCCTCTTCTGGAGAAAGATCGACTCCACTCTCCCCAATCACCATCCTTGGCGGGAAGCAGGTCGAAAAGTCGAATTGCGTCGCCTCGGAAACGCCAGCGAGATGCCTCATTGGTATTAAATTCACCGTGAGGCACAGTTTATATAGATTCGAACCCCAAAAGAGAGTGAGCCTTTGGAGACCTTCGGTGGACCGCGAGGTTTCCGAAGCCCGCACACTCCTCCCCGACCGCCACCGCGGGTGACCGGCCTCGGATCCCTCCCCGCCCGCGTTCGCTGAGCAGTCAGAACCCTCGGGTGTCCGCGTCTCCGCAGGTGGGCCGCGGTCAGACGCCTTTGCACTGCAGTCTCCAGTGGGAAGAATGCAGGAGGGCAGGGTGGAGCTACCTTTACACCTCCTCAGTCACCCTCGTCCCAACCTATGCAACCCTAAAAGCCTGTTTGTCTTCTCGCGTCTTTAAGCAAAACCTTAGCGGCGTAAAAGGCCGCCTTAACCCGAGGCGAGAGCGCTCGGCGAGCCGGAAGTGACGCTCATATCTGCGGGTTCCCGTCGTGCCCTTCGCCGGCCGTTCCGTGGCGGGAACTGAGGCGACCGTGTAGACTGCAGCGACTCTGTCAGCGTGTCGGGCTGCTCGGGGCTCCCTGAGCCTGATATTTTCAGATTGGTGAACGGAGCTAAGACTTCAATACCGCCTCGCCCTTTCACCGTCCCGGAAGCCCCAGGAACAAGCCGGCAGCGTCCTGGCTCCGGAGACGGGCTGAAAGGCCTAGGCAGAGCCCAGGAACACGCGCGGGGAGCCGGGGATCACAGGTGACCAGCCGTAGAAGTTGCAACAGTCGCTTTCGCCTTCCTCTGCTTCTGCGCGGTGATGCCCCTGTGTTGTGTTCCACCTACGTCGTAGCGCTCTGGCCTAGCTGCCGCCTACCCCTTCGGGAAATCGTGACACAGTACAGCAACTTTCGGAGCCCCGTTCTTGGCTCTATTCTATTTAGCAGCCTGTGGCAGGAGTGGAGTAATCCAACGCGTTAAAAAACCGTCGCTATCTACAGATAGTAACCCAAGTATAAGCCAAGTATAGAACTGTGTTTGCATAACTCTTACTTAACTCAGTTGCCTTATGGAACAGGCCTTAGCTCTTTTTGCAGAAGGGGAACCTGTGTCTCATAAATGGCGATTTAGTCGTCAGATATTGTGGAGCGTCTCTCTCTCATGTACCAGTCTGCAGGAGCCCTTGGGGACATAGCAGTGACAAAAAGAGAATTGCTATTAAAGCTGAGAATTTTCGGACAAGCTAATAATGCTTTTCTATCCCTGAAAACAGCCTTCTCTTTACTTGGATGTTAATAGTGGTTACCTTCTGGGTGAGAGTTTGTGTGAATTTTTTTTAACTCAGCCTTTCCTGCAGTGTTTTGATTTCTTCAAAGGAGCAAAAACAGATGTTTCCATTTCAACAACAGATTTACCCAGCTATACCGGCTCTCCCCAGAAAATAGCCTCTGAAGGCAGTAATGGGCTCTGCCAGTAAAACGGGCCCTTGAGTGGAGCTCTAGCCCCTCTCTCACTCCCCGAAAGTGGAGGTTCTCATTTGTGGTCCCAGCACTCCAAACTGCTGAGTCCATTAGCCCATGACCAAAATGTAAGAGACTGTGTAGAGGCCATTGCAGAGTTTGGCCATCAATGACATATTTATCAAAAAGTTTGGAACTTAAGAAAAAAATGTTTTGATGTAAGATTTATCTTTCTTCTGTAACTCCCTCATTGAGAATAGATTCTAAGTTCCTTAAGCCCTTTGGTCTTTTTTATGGTCTCTGCAGTTTTCAGTACAGTGTGTTGAGAGGGTGCTTAGGTCGGTCATGGGTCATGGGGTAATGTCCTTTATTAAGTAATTATTGAATATCTTTGCACAAGGGTAAGTGTGCTTTCTGGCTGTACCTCCTCATAACGGTTTCAAAAGAGCATTTTTTCTGTCTTGCACCTGAGCAGGGTGAAGTAACCATGCAGGCATTTCTAAAAGGCACATCTATCAGTACTAAACCACCATTGCCCAAGGATCGAGGGACAGCTGCCACTGCTGGAAGCAGTGGTGAGAACAAGAAAGCCAAACCTGTTCCATGGGTGGAAAAATAGTAAGAACTCTTGTGTTTTTGTAGAGATGTTAATAAATTACATCTCTAAACAGCTTTGATCACTTTTTTTTTTTTTTTTTTAACTTAAGGGGGGATGATTTGCTCTGTTTAGATGTCCTCGAAAATCAATTATGTATGTCATAGAACCTTGGAACTAAAGGGTACCTTAGAATCTATAACTCAGCTCTAGTCCTGACCAGCGTGGCTCAGTTGGTTGGGCACTGTCTCTCAAAGTGAAAAGTTGCCAGTTCAATTCCTGGTCAGGGCACATGCCTGGGTTGCCAGCCCCATGCCTGAATGGGGTGTGTGCAAGAGACAACCAACCAATTGATGATTCTCACACATAGTGTTTCTCACCATCTCTTTCTCCCTCTTGTTCCCTCTTTCTAAAAAATAAAGTCTTTAAAAATATATTTACCTCAGGTCTACAGTTTTAGCAGTTGGGATTTAGCATTGAAGAAATCAAAATTTGTGTAAGCTGGCACTTGGTCAAGAGTTCTATTTAAGTCCAAATAATCTGTTCCCCTTTCATTACTGATAAGTGGAAATTGTTGAGGGTTTTTTTAAATTTTTATTTTATTGATTATGCTATTACAGTTGTCCCATTCCCCCCCTTCATTCCCCTCCACCCTGCACCGCCCTCCCACCCACATTCCCCCCCCTTTAGTTCATGTCCATGTGTCATGAGTTCTGTAGCTTCTACATTTCCCACACTATTCTTGCCCTCCCCCTATTTTCAACCTACCGTCTATGTTACTTATTCTCTGTACCTTTTCCCCCTCTCTCCTCCCACTCCCCTGTTGCTAACCCTCCATGTACTCTTCATTTCTGTGGTTCTGTTCCTGTTCTAGTTTGATTAGTTTGCTTTTGTTTTAGGTGTGGTTGTTAATATCTGTGAGTTCGCTGTCTTTTTACTGTCATATTTTTTATCTTCTTTTTCTTAGGTAAGTCTCTTTAACATTTCATTTAATAATGGCTTGGTGATGATGAACTCCTTGAACTTGACCTTATCTGGAAAGCACTTGATCTGCTCTTCCATTCTAAATGAAAGCTTTGCTGGATAGAGCAATCTTGGATGTAGGTCCTTGACTTTCATGACTTGGAATACTTCTTTCCAGCCCCTTCTTGCCTGTAAGATCTCTTTTGAGAAATCAGCTGACAGTCTGATGGGAACTGCTTTGTAGGTGACTGTGCTCTTATCCCTTGCTGCTTCTAGAATCCTCTCTTTCATTTTAATCTTGGCTAATGTAGTTATGATGTGCCTTGGTGTGTTTCTCCTTGGGCCACCTTCTTTGGGACTCTCTGAGCTTCCTGGAAGTCTATTTCCTTTACCAGATTGGGGAAGTTCTCCTTTATTATTTGTTCAAATAAGTTTTCCTCTTGTTGCTCTTCCTCTTCCCCTCTGGTACCCCTATAATTTGGATGTTGGAATATTTAAAGATGTCTTGGAGGTTCCTAAGCCTCTCCTCATTTTTCTAATTCTTGTTTCTTAATTCTTTTGTGTTTGATTGTTTCTTTCTTGCTTCTGGTCCACACCTTTGATTTGAGTCCCATCACTATTGGTTCCCTGTGTGTTTTCCTTCATTTCACTTATTATAGCCTTCATTTGTTCATCTAATTTGTGACCAAAATCAACCAATTCTGTGAGCATCCTGATCACCAGTGCTTTGAACTGTGCATCTGATAGGTTGGCTATCTCTTGGTCACTTAGAAGTACTGGCTCTGGTGGTTTGATTTGTTCTTTTGTTTAAGCCATTTTTTTTTTCTTTTTCTTTTTTGGTCTGGTCAAGCCTATCACGTATGAGGGGTGGTGCCTTAGGTGTTCACCAAGTTGGGGCAACCCAGTTGCTGGGTTGTGATGCTGTATGTGGGGGCGGGGTCCAAGAAGAAACAGTGGTGCTTGCTCTACTCTCTCTCATATTTCAGTCCCTTTGGTCGTTTCCCACAAGCAAATTGGGCCCTTCTGGTGCTGCCTCCCGGGTGGGTGGGCGGGCCTGTGTAAGCTCTAGGACCCTGTGGGTCTCTCCAACAAACTCTCCTGTGATGCTGGGAATCTCTCCTGGCACCTTAACCCCCACAAGTGTTTTCAGTTGGTGCTTTTGAGCTTTATTTTCCAGCATTAGGGCCCTGGGTTGCAAGGTCTGTCTCCCCGTTTTCGCCTGATTTATTAGCACGTGAATGTGTGTCTGCAGTCAGCTAGCCACCTTGCACCTCCCAGGGTCTGCTAGCCGCCGCCTGCACGCCAGGGTCTGTCAGCTGGCGCCTACGCACCTGGGACTGCCAACCACTGCTTTCTCCTGCTGCAGTCCCTCTCCTTGGGCCACCTACTCTGCCCCTCCTACTGGTCTGGATGAACGGTTGTCAAACTTCCTTACAGTTCAATTTTCTGTCAGATCTGTTTTTTTTTGGTTTCTAAATCTTTGTTGTCTTTAATCTTGGTTGTGCAAGGAGGCACAGTGTGTCCACCTACGCCTCCATCTTGACCGGAAGTCCTCTGAGTTTTTGTTTTTTATACATTTTTGGTAAAACCACTTGAGCCCTGGCTGGTGTGGCTCAGTGGATTGAGCACTGGCCTGCAAACTGAAATGTCACTGTGTCGATTCCCAGTCCGGGCACATGCCTGGGTTGCAGGCTAGGGCCTCAGTTGGGGGCTTACAAGAAGCAACCAATTGATCTATACCTCTCTTTCTCTCTCCTTTCCCCGCTCTCTAAAAATAAATAAAGTCTAAAAAAAAAAAACAAAAAAAAAACAACCCAACAGTTAAAGTGGCACTTAAATTTCAATCAGCTCAGTGGTATTATGACAAATTGTAACCCGAGGTGCAGCCTCAGTAATCACCAAGGGGTTGTAGATTACTTACAGGCCAATAAGACACTCATGTTTTGGCACCAACAATTCTTTTAAAAATGGCAAGTTTCACATAAAAATAGATTTTTTTAAAATTAAAAAACACACAAAGGGGCAAAAAAATATGTTTTCAGGTTCTGAAGAGATTAGGCAACAAAGTAGATGCAAATTCTCACCTGATAACAGTTGGACTCAAATACTGCTCATTTTGGACAGGTCACAAGTTTATCAATTCTCCATGTTCCCTATTTTCTCTTGCCTTACACTCTGCTTTCTTCACTCTTGTTATCTGCCTGGGTTCTGCAGGTATTTGAATGTGAAGCTGGTTTATAACATACACTGATTTTCCTAGAAAACATGACATGAAATTCTTGTTTGGCAGTGACCCAGTTAATTAGAAAAATATTACTCAAAAGAGTTTTTGATTAGTTTACTCAGCACAAATCCTAATTTTAGGGTTGGGAGTATAACTGTTCTAGCTTCTCTTAAAATCACTAGTTAATGATTTAAGATGAAAATTGTTATATTTCATATTGGTTAAACTTACTTTGTTAGCCCTCAACAAAGTGAATAGATATGCATTTTTTGTGCAGTTAAGTAATGAAAGTAATTGATATTAAGCAGTTGACAATATAATAACTATGTAACTGTATTAACCAAAATAGTTGTCTGTCCTCGGGTTACTAAATAGTTCTTTCTCCTTTTTCAGTTTAGGTGCATGATCTTGTCAAAATGTAATACTACTTTCTAGGCAAGTGTTCACTTTAAATTTTTAACCAATTAGCATTTGTGGTGTAATAAAATCCTTTTGCTTAATTTTTGTAAGCATCACAGATGCAAACTATGTGTCTGGGAAAGTGAAAAATTACTGCTTTAGTATATATTTGCTTAAAGTAAATACAAGTGGGGTTTCCACCTACTTCCCAATTATGAAAGTTTCTTATTTTATTATCAGCATATGAAAATTATCATCAGTATTTGGTAAAAAGAATACTTGGAGACTTTTCTGTGGCCAGTATAATACACTAAATAACATCTTTGTTTGTTTGTTTGTTTGTTTTTTCCAGTCGCCCAAAATGTGTGGATGAAATTGCTTTCCAGGAAGAAGTGGTTGCAGTGCTGAAAAAGTCTTTAGAAGGAGCTGATGTGAGTAGCAGATAATATTTAATGTCATTGGGAGATTTAAGACTTAATTTATTCACCCTTTTCCTTCCTTTATAACTTCTTACCCCCTTTGAATACTATGCTATGTATACAGGAGGCCCTTGATGACTGTTTGTACAATGGATGATTAGTTCAACAAATATTTGTTGAGAATCTCCTATTCTATCCTATGGCATTATTTATAGTGCTCAGGTATAGAACATTAAGCAAGACAGACTGGGTCCCTTTGCTTATGAGCTTTTATTTTGGTGGGGAATGACAGTATAAACATGTATACCAAATAAGTAAGAGAATTCTAGATAATGGTAAGTGCTATAAAGAAAAGTCAGAGATTCTTTAAAAGTGTAATTTCTCTAGTAGTTACAAAATTGTCACAGAGATGTAAAGTACAGCATAGGGAACATAGTCAATATTGTAGGGTACCAGATGGGACCAGCCTGGGAACCTAAAGGTCGCCAGTTCGCTTCCCACTCCAGGCACATGCTTGGGTTGTGGGCCAGGTCCCCAGCTGGGGGCTTGCAACAAGTAACCAATTGATGTTTCTTGCACACATTGATGTTTCTCTCTCTCTTTTTCTCCCTCTCTCCCCCTCTCTGAAAATAAATAAATAAAATCTAAGTAAACAAAAAGCCCAAAAGTGGTATTTGGTTTTTGCTTTATTCCCGAGATTTCCTTCCTCTTAACCTGGCTGCTTTGAATTAGAGGTTCTTTTGGTTTTTGCTGCCATTGTTCTCTCCTTGGAGTTATAGTACAACAGTACATATTTTGAAAGAAGTTATATTTCTAAAACTATTTAAAATCTTTTTCTTTACCAGTATTTGTTTGATTTGATCAAGGTATTTATCTTTTAATTATTTAATAGTATACAGTTCTAATTGTTTGGTGATATTTACCCAGACTGCAGGACAAGGTGTATTTTAATTGCTAGTATTTTCAACTCTAAGCAAATCTAGTGGGATTATACGATTCAGCTCTTGACTTTATACCATCTAATTTACAAGGCTGAATTAATAATTTTAAACACTTGTTTAATATTTTGTGTTTCCTTTTAGACTAAATTTGGTAAAACTTGAAGTAATTTTTTTTAATCCTAAAGAGTAAAGGGAAATAATTCTGTCATATACTTTAAAAAGTTTTAAGGAAGAATTTATAATTCTTTTTTCAAAAATCAATTTTAAGAACTGATACTTGGCTCAGAATTCTTTCTGAAATATAATTAACATGTTGAAATATAATTAACATATATCACTCTATAAGTTTAACGTATACAGCATAATGATTTCACGTATAAATTGTGAAATGATTTAAGTTTGGTTAATATTCACCATTTCGTGCAGATACAATAAAAGAAAGAGTTCACCCTTAGAAGAACACTCTTAACAACTTTCATATATGTTATACAGTGGTACTAACTAATTATCATGTTGTTGATTACATCCTTAGTGCTTATTTATTTTATAACTGGAAGTTTGTGCCTTCTTACCACCTTCTTCCAGTTTCCCCTCCCCTGGCCCTGCCTCTTTTTTAATTACTGTTGTGATTCCACATATAAGTGAGATCATGCAGTATTTGTCTTTCTCTGGCTGACTTACTTCACATGGCACAATACTCTCAAGGTTCATCCAGATTGTAACAAACGACAGGATTTCCTAGTACTCTATGGCTGAGTAAAATTCCATTATGTGTGTGTTAATTAAATTTTAATTAAATTTTTTAAGGTAACATTGATTAATAACATCATAGGAATTTCAGGTGTACAACATTATAATTCAGTGTTTGTATACTCTATGGCAAACCCACCACTCAGTCCATTTTCCTTCCATTACCATATGTTTGACACCCTCTACCCAATTTGTTTTCCCTGCCAAAACCCATCCCGTCTGGTAATCAACATTTTGTTGTCTGTATCTGTGAGTTTATTGTTTTTTATTTTATACTCCACATGAGTGAAAGTATATGGTTTTTGTCCTTTTCCATCTGGCTTATTTCACTTGGTGTAGTACTTTCAAGGTCCATCCAGGTTGTTGCAAGTAGCAGCATTTCATCTTTTTTTTTTTTTTAATGGCTGAAGTATTCCATTGTACATATATACCACATCTTTATTGAATCATATATTGATGGACACTTTGTTTCATGTCTCAGCTATTGTAAATAATGCTGCAGTGATTACAAACTAGTGTTTTCATATTTTTTAGTTAAATACCCAGAAGAGGAATTGCTGGATTATATGGTAGTTCTAGTCTTAATTTTTTAAGGAACCTCTACACTGTTTTTCATAGTGGCTGCACCAATTTACATTCCCACCAGCAGTGTACAAGGGTCCCTTTTTCTCTACATCCTCTCCAACCCTTGTTATTTCTTGTCTTTTTGATAATAGCTATTCTAATGGGTGTAGGGTGACATTTCATTGTGGTTTTGTACTTTATTTCCTAACAACTAGTGGTCCACATACAGTTCTTGAATGCAGCATATATATCAGACTTATTTAATGTAAAGTTTAATAATTTTACTATGTTTTAAAGAATTTAAATTATATATGCTAGTTACCTGGATGAAGCATTTTAAATTTGAGGTATGCATGCATCCAAGTAACAGTTATAACCTTAAAAACAAAGGAGCCTAGGGTTGTTTTTTTGGATTTTGTTTTTCGTGAATCTCATAGTTTGTATCTTAAGCTATTTGTTACTAATGTAGCAGTAACAATCTTCTAATTAATGTATTTATGTATTTATTTATTTGGCATACATTGAGTACTGCATGAGATGCTGAGAATACAGATGTGAAAGAACAAATATAGTCTTGACTTTCTTAAGTTTATAATCTAGTAAGGTAGACAGGTATTTTACAATGAAACCTAACAGTTAAATAAATAATAAATAATTGCAAATTATCTCCAGTGCAACAAAGGCTGATGAGGAGACCCATTTTAGATTGGAGGGTCAGGGAAGGCTTCTGACTTGTAATGAACTAGGAGTTGGCCAGCAGAAAGAGGAGTCAGACTCTCGCTTGTGGGGGATAGCATATGTGCAGGCCATAAAGTGGTTAGCTATTGGAGGTCGTTGTAAATTGGAGCCTAGAAGGTAAGAGAAGTGGTGAGCAAATCATGGATGTCCTTGTAGGTTATGGTAAGCAGGTTGATTTGTCTGTTTTTGTTTTTCCACATGGAATATGAAGCCAGTGAATAGTTTTAAGTAGCAAGCAGAGCAACATTGATTTGGGTGAAGAATGAATGGATGAGTAGGGGTAGAGGGCGGGGCTTAGGCAAGAGTGGAAGCAAATAAACTACTGCCTAGTTTTCCATGTGCAATTATTTCCATACATGAAAGGACATACTGAAAAATGTAGTTTTGTAAGTGAGCTCTTTAGAATTTAGTACATTTATTAATCTATAACACAGATCAGTTGTTGATAAGGAGCCAAGATAGCTAGACTTAAGGTATAAAAGATAACCAGTTATTTCATTTATCCTTCCTTTGTCTAATAAAGTCTTCCTAATATATGCATGCATCCTACAGGGTACATGATCATAATGGAATACTACCTGGCATTTAATAGATGCTTATTAGTTCTTACAATGTTTCTATTCTTGCAACTTCAGCTCATCCAAACCCCTATTGTGTATTTTCATTCCTTTTTCCTCAGTATTGGCAAAATCCAATTATCCTTTGTTCTATTTCCTTTTGAAACAAGTAACATCTTTACAAAATGTAAAATCTTGCCCAATCCTGAGCAAAGAGGTACAGTAGGAAACTGACAGAAGCCTGGGATTCCATTCATAAATAAAAAATTTTGCTTTGAAAATTCCACCTAAGTATTTAGGTATAGAGCAATCATAAATATGGTTCAGCTTAAGATATTAGAAAGACATGTTGGGACAAAAGTCAGTACTATGTGAAAAAGCAGGATTTAGAACTGTTAATACTGTGTTACCGATTATATGAAGAAATCTGTGTATTAAGATATATGTGCCTTCTCCATTGGGGTAATTATTGCACTGTTCCAGACATTTTCAGTCATCATTTTCACTTACTTGTGCCAGAGTACAATTTAAAAAAAAATAAAATTTAACTTCTACAGCTTCCTAATCTCTTGTTTTACGGACCACCTGGAACTGGAAAAACATCTACTATTTTGGCAGCAGCTAGGGAACTCTTTGGGTAAGTTGAAATCTTACTCTTATTTTAGACTTGACGCTGAAAATCTCTGGTACTGCTTTTCTTTCTCCAAAAATTTACATTTGATTTCTCTGTGAAATCGTTGGGTTTGGTTTCGTTTCTGAATTTTTATTAATCCAGTACGCCCATTTCCACTTCCTTCCCTCCAGTAAATTTGGTTGCCTACATCTTTTGTAACCTTCATTCTGAACCTTATTCAAATGTTTGAATGTACTGCATACAAGGAGCCTCATTATATTTTTTTTATCACTTTTGTTTTTATTATAAGCTTGGATCTAGAGAATCAAACCTATCTCGTCATATTGAGTTTCATCACACTCTTAATGATTGTGTTCATATCTGTGTCATGTGATCAGATCTGTTGTGTCTTATGCTACTGACCTAAACCACCTCTTGAGTTCCTTCTTGCTCTGGCTTTTCTAGGCCTTGTCTCTGGAGTGGCTAGGCCAGCTCCTTGGCCTCAGATATCTTGAGTGTAAGCAGTGTGTGTGGTAGCTGATGCATTATGATTCCAGATACAGCACCTGTGGGCCACCTTCCTGGAGTCTTTTTCCTAGATTCTGTCTTGGCTTAGCCAACAATCGTCTTGGAGCCCTTTACCTGGAAGGATATCAGCCCAGGTCTGATACCCATGCAACAAGCTCCAATATAGCAAAAGTATCTTGAATTTATCTAGAATTTTTATATCAGGCTATATGACCAAAGGGTGCATCTGAAATCCTACATATGAAAATTAGATGCCTCTGCCACCACCAAATGTGAAGATAAAAGACAAAGCTGCTGTGAACCTAGTATGGTATTTATTTGACGATTTTTGTTTCCTAAGGAAATTATAAACATTTTTCTGATTATTCTACAGCTCCTCAGTTAGACCTCCACTGAACAAGTCTTAGCAGTGTAGTTATAATGAAATTGTTAAGTAGTTTATTATTATTTAGAGTCAGTCTAAATTATGTAATTTTTAAAGTATCCTTTTAGAACTAAAAGAATGTATTTTAAGTATAAATTTCACATTTAATACTATACATGGTTTTAAAATAGAAAATATATGCAAAGAGCCCTGGCTGGTGTGGCTCAGTGGATTGAGTGCCAGCCTGAGAACCAAAGGATTGCTGGTTCGATTCCCAGTCAGGGCACATGTTGGGCAAGATCCCCAGTTGGGGACCCATGAGAGGAAAAAATTGGTATTTCTCTTCCTCTCTCCCTCCCTTCTCTTCTGTCTAAAAATAAATAAATAAAAGCTTTAAAAAAATAAAATAGCAAATATATGCAGAGAGCTTCCTAAATGTCTATACCTATAGAAAAAACAGTTGGGATATCATGCTATTTCGGAAAAATAAATCTAAATCTTGGGTTTTTTTATTAAAAATATGCATAAATATTTAGAAAAATGACTGGGAGTTTTCAAAACAGTGATTTGGGTGTGACAGTTTTAATTATTTTTTGATTTCTCAGATTTTCCTATAGTGAGCTACTTTTAATAATTTTCTTAAAAATTTGCTTTAAAAAATTATTCAGGTATTTAACCTAGTAATTTTCCTTATAGCAAGCTACCATATGGAAGTAATTTAAAATATGCTACATTGAAGCATTATATAAAATTGTAACATAATTACAACTATATAAATGTCTAAAAATAGAAGGATGTTAAATAAATTAAATGATGGTACATAGGATGGAATGTCACATGGCTATTAAAATGGTATTTCTGGAGGTTCTGATGACATGGCAAGATGTTTTTGATGCAATACTAAATGGAGAAATGATTTAATATTTTAAACATTATGTGATAATCATGTACCTACTTTTTTAAAGCATGGAAAAAAGCAAAATGTTAACTAGAGGTGATTGTGTACCTTATATTGTTTAGTAAGTGGATTTTAAACCACTGCAGGACATGCACACATTAAAATGTGGTTAAACCTCAGTTACTTACATGCTCTATGATGTTTCGTATTTCCTTCATTTTGACATAGGCATGAACTTTTTCGATTAAGAGTTCTTGAGTTAAATGCATCTGATGAACGTGGAATACAAGTAATTAGAGAGAAAGTGAAGAATTTCGCTCAATTAACTGTTTCAGGAAGTCGTTCAGAGTAAGTATGCTCACCTTCCCTTTTCCATACCATGTCATTGTATGAGGGGAGACCCCCCTAAAATGGAATTTATTTATAAAAAATTGTGTATTTATTCTTACATGTTTAAACTTCATCACCTTCAAAGAACTCTCCACTGATGCAATATACCTATTGAGACATTTTTCTCCACTGCTCAAAAGTTTTTGAACTCATCAATTTTGATGCTTTTTAAAAGTGCTTTTGCCGTTTTTTGTTTCACCTCTTCCACATCAGCAAAACATTTCCCTTTGAGGACTTTTTTCATCTGGGGAAACAAACAAACAAACAAAAAAAAAATGGTCGCCTGGGGCGAGATTGGGTGAATAAGGGTGGGGTACAGGGGTCATGCCATTTTTGGTCAAAAACTGCTGAACACTTAGCACACATTGTGGGCAGATGTGCTCAGAAGTCACCCATCATGAACTGGTCAAATATGTTGAAAGAGTCTTCAAAAAAAAATTCACTGAACCTGAACACAGCCTTTCACAACAATGCCAGCTGGTACACTGATACAGAAACACTCAACTAGCAGGGAAAGCCTGTACTACAAGGGGCCCACCTTCCAGAAGATAATTCCAGTTTTTTGGGATGCCCCCTTGTATTGGTTTAAAATGTGTATTTCTGCCAAATTTGCAAGTCCTTTTTCATGGTAGATCATATTTTTATCTAAATTAATTTAAAGCCAAAAATGACCTATTATAATTTTGTTTAGCTGTCTAGGGTTTTCCACTGATATTTTGCCTAAGGAATATTTATTAACCAAATTTGCATGTATAACAAAAATCCTGACTTTTGCTATTGTTATTAAAAAAATAGCCAGATATGTTAAGTTTCAATATATATTTCATAATTAGGGTGACCGTGTAATTTCTTGTCCCAGCTGAGATGCTTTTAGAGTGAAAGAGGAGGTATTATTAATAATTCAGAGGACTTCTGTGAGTTAAGCAGGGATGTCTAATCAACTACTTATACTCCTTAGTTGGCAAAGTTCCAATATTAAATTTTTGGTAAATTCTGATATATTTAAATATATCAGAGCACACATTAAGCATTTGTAGAAAGTGAATGACTAATTTTTGATATGCACCTTGAATTTACAATGCATATAAAACATATCTGATAAGGCACTTAGCTCAAGAATATATAAAGAGCTTTTACAATTCAGTAATAAAAAGACAACCCAATTTTAAAATGGGCAAAGTATGTCACTAGACACTATTCCAAAGAAGATACCCAAAAGGCTAATTTACACATGAAAATGTATTCATTAACATCATTCTCTATTAGAGAAATACAAATCAAAACCACTACGAGATACTTTATACTCACTACAATGGCTATAATAAAAAATGTAGAATATAATAAGTATTGGCAAGGAGATGGAGAAACTGGAATCCTTATACAGTGCTGGTGGGAACATAAAATGATGCAGCCACTTTGAAAAGTTTGGCTAATATGTTAAACAGAGTTACCACGATCCAGCAATTCTACCCCTAAACATAAACCCACAAGAAATGAAAACATGTCTGTTCAAAACATGTACACAAATGTTCATAGCAGCATTATTCATAATGATCATGGGAGAGTTGGGAGAGGAATGGCAATGGGCATGGGGTTTCTTTTTGGGATGATGTGTATGTTCTAAAATTAGATTGTGATGATGTGAATTATAACTTCTATATGTTTCTCTGAATTAGTGGGAAGCCATGTCCTCCTTTTAAGATTGTGATTCTGGATGAAGCAGATTCTATGACCTCGGCTGCTCAGGCAGCTTTAAGACGTACCATGGAGAAAGAGTCTAAAACCACCCGATTCTGTCTCATCTGTAATTATGTCAGTCGGTATGTATACTGCCCTGAAGATGGATGCTAAGTAGTCTTATTTTGATAACCCCCCGTTAGGGAAAGAAAAAAATGTTTCATGGCTACCTTATTATGTTCTCCATCAAATCTTGACAAAAATGAGTTCTTTGGGGGAAATCTTTTTTTAGACACTGATTTGCTTTTTCCAATATTTTACAGAATAATTGAACCTCTGACCTCTAGATGTTCTAAATTCCGCTTCAAACCTCTGTCAGATAAAATTCAACAGCAGCGATTACTAGACATTGCTGATAAAGAACATGTCAAAATTAGCAATGAGGTAATTACTAATTATCATCAGTTATTGTAATTACTAATTCCTTTGATGAATGCATATGAAGAGGCCCTGAAAAGGAGTCATGTGTGTTGCTTCAATTTCTGATGCCAATTCTTCATGCAAAGTAAAGCTAAATGAACAACAGTTGGAATATCTAGAAATTACAGGTTGTCTTTTTTATTGCCATTACAAGTGTATTATCCATCAGCATTTTAGACCCAAATCTGGGGCAGATTTCATACATGTAATGCAAATTCTGCAACAACAAATCTTTGCATGACAAGATTTTAGTCTCCTAGCTAATAACTCCACTTCCAAAATATGATTTGGTATGATGCAATTCTAGTAGTGAAAGAATATATAGGCTTTTTACTTATAACAGAATTGAACCATAATTTGAACTTTATGTAATCAAGAAAATAGAATGAGAAGTATGGAACATCTCTGCTGCAAATTTCTTTCAAAGGCAAGAGATCTCTAGCCTTTCATTGGACTGAGGCTGTCTTCATGAATTCTGCTATTTTCCCCCCAGTAACTATAGGATAAAATATAGTGCTTTTCACTACACTAAAATCAAAAAGCCTTAGTTGTTCAACAAAGATTTAAAAAAAAAACCCACAAAACTTTTTCCCTTCAGGGAGTGTCTTGTCTTGTTAAAGTATCAGAAGGAGATTTGAGAAAGGCCATTACATTTCTTCAAAGTGCTACTCGATTAACAGGTGGAAAGGAGATCACAGAGAAGGTGATCACAGACATTGCTGGGGTAAGAGCACAAGTTATTCTGAAATTCTTTTAGGAGGCTCTTTGTGGCTTTTAGAAAATTTCATCCAAGTATATACGTACAGAATACATATGTGCTTAGTCCATTCAGGCTACTGTAACAACATATCAGGCTGTGCGGCTTACAAATTCATTTAGTAGTCTGGATGCTGGGAAGTCCAAGATCAAGGCACCCACAGATTCAGTGTTAGGAGGACCTACTTTGTAGTTTGTGTACCCCTAATTCATAGCCTGCATCTTCCTGTGGCAGAGCTCTCTGGGCCCTTCCTTTTATAAGGACACTAATTCCATTCATGAGTGCTCCACCCTCATGACCCAATTACCTCCATAGGGCCCCCCCCCCCAAATAACATCACTTTAGGGATTTTCTAACAAATTGAGGGGTGGGGGGTGTCACATTTAGTCTATAGCATGTGCCAAGTACTATGCTAGCTAAGTACAGAGTGCTTCGGGCATGTGGTAGTTAATGATTTAAGGTAGCCCTATTATATTAAGAGAAAATGGAGTGTCACACCTCTTTAGATACTGTTAGGCCTTAGCATTTTCACACCATAATAAAACAGCATTAGTTCCCTTTTTCTGGGTATTAGGGATGTTTTAAACTAATCATTAGTGCCACCTTTCTTGGAGAAAGGGCACACCCACTTGAGATTACTTTCAAATTGTTTGATTTTAACTACCACTCTGAGGTGTCCAGTTAAAGCCAGAGGCCCCAAACTTAAATGCACAAAATACATCACTTTTGTTGCATAGTGACTGGACTTTGGATCACCTCTCTGAAGCCCAGAATTGAGCCCAAGGCTTACTTACAGCTAGCCTTTTTTCCAGGTCCTTGCCTTCTCAATGCTATAGATTCAGTATCAGGATAAGTTTTATGCCCTGCATAATAGGACCCAATGAACAAACCAAGCATGGAACAGAAGGGAGTAAGCATAGGCTTTGCAGAGTAATGCCCCAACTGTCTTTACCCTCCAAATACCTTTTTAGATGATACCAGTTGAGACAATTGATGGAATATTTGCTGCTTGTCAGAGTGGCTCTTTTGACAAACTAGAAGCTGTAGTAAAGGTAAGGTAAAGTTAGTTATTTACTAACTTTGGGGAGAGAAAATTAAATGCTGACATCAAATGTCTTTTGTTACAGGACTTAATAAATGATGGTCATGCAGCAACTCAGCTTGTAAATCAATTTCATGATGTAGTTGTAGAAAATGATGACCTTTCTGATAAACAGAAGTCCATTATTACAGAAAAACTTGCTGTAAGTAGTCATTTTTTGCATGTCTCAGCAAAATATTTATATCTGGCAAGGAAATTTACTAACCTTTTCTTTTTCTTGTAGGAAGTAGATAAATGCTTAGCAGATGGTGCTGATGAACATCTGCAATTGATTAGCCTCTGTGCTACTGTGATGCAGCAGTTAACTCAGAATTGTTAAAACCATGTTAATGATTTTTGCTTTTTTTTTTTTAAATAAAAAAATGAAGGCGCTGACTGGTGTGGCTCAGTGGATTGAGTGCCAACCTACAACCTAAAGTGTCACTGGTCTGATTCCCAGTCAGGGCATATGCCTGGGTTGCAGGCCAGGTCTCCAGTTAGGGGCACATGAGAGGCAACCACACACTAATGGTTCTCTCCCTCTCTCCCCCTCCTCTAAATAAAACTAAAACAAAAATGACCAAAGCACCTTTAAAGTGAATATACAATTTATTTAACATTCAAACTTCATTAAGACATGTGCAATATGGCAATTTTACTGGGGGTTTAACCCTATCTAGGATATGATTGCTTGCTGGGGCTTAGCAACAGGGTCCAGTTCACACTTAGCACTAATTAAATACTTTATTGAATAAATACCAACAAAATGCATTCAAATGCTTTCTAAAAAAAAAAAAAAAAAAAAAAAAAAAAAAATCAATTTTAAAGGCCTTCTATTCAGGCTAATGACAAAATACAATAAAGGCAGATAAGCTAGTTTAACATAATTGGCTGATTTTATACAGCACTTATATCTTTTAGTCCACAAGTATATTATTAAATGATAGAGAACATCTAATACAACCATTTCTACAGAACTAGGAAATAAATTTCTAAGAAAGAAAGATTTTACAGACCCCATCTTTTATACCCAACCCCAACAGTCTAACTCTAAAGAGGATAAAGCCAATGACTTTCCTCACAAGAGCTCACGACTTAAGTCGCTTTGCTATCAAAATCTGTATTTCTGATCCGTTATGAGCATTGAGACAAGATTCAAATATTCCCAAAGAAAGAAGCACAATGCACGTTGTGATCGCCTATTCAGCAACAGCGAGCACCGCATTCAAAACTATCTCATCTCAGGAATTAAATAAGGTCAGCCACATTCATTGGCATTTCCTCCACTGTAGTATTGTAGAAAGTCTCAATGTCACGAAGAATCCTCTTGTCTTCTTCAGTAACAAAGTTTATAGCCACACCTTTCCTCCCAAATCGACCCCCTCTGCCAATTCTGCGTAAGAAAAGAAATCAGCAATTAGAACGTTACTTCTAACAGAATACTTGAACTACTGAATATGATGATCCACTTGTTAACCATCAGCTGCTGTTTACTTATCAAGGTTACAGTTCGTGCTTCTAATTGGAGCACTATCTGCTAATCAATATCTAGAGAAAAAAAATTTTCCTTTGCAGTTAGCGCCAAAAGGATTCAAGGCTTGTCTGGCTGCAAAATGAGATTTTATCAGGTGTCTTGAGCATATTATGTTTAAAGCAGATGACAGTATTGTGTTTGGGGTAGTGTAATTAAAAAGCCCATACCAAAGTGGGCCAGCCAAGAGCAGAAGTCAGCCTGGGACAGATGTAAACACACCAGGGATAAAACAAAAAGAACAGTTATGTAATCCATATCGACGCACTTCTGGAACTGTAAACTGTAAACACAAATGCTGCAAGGTTAACTATTGTCTAAACAACTTTTTCCAGTGGGAAAACAAGTATTTGGTATGGTAACCCAAACTTATCACTGCTTTTTTGCTCAGTTTCACACGTTGTAACTCAAATTACTCAAACGTGTTTACCTCCAAAACTACCTTCTACCTTCCTGATAGAATCCAGGCAATACAAACCATCTAACAGGCTAATATACAAAAATGCCTTGGCTGGAACAACTTAAAATATCAAATAATCATGACAAAAGAAAAATATAAATACCGACTCGCTCTTTATTCAAACAGTGTGCTGTTTCGCTTATGATTCCACGTCCTAAATTACGTCAACGCCGTTTCTGAGTGCCATCTCGTCATCAACTGCTGCTATCGACTCCTGTATTTTTTAAAAAGTCTTTTTTTACATCATATAACAA
This sequence comes from Anoura caudifer, assembly GCA_004027475.1. Lineage (NCBI taxonomy): Eukaryota > Metazoa > Chordata > Mammalia > Chiroptera > Phyllostomidae > Anoura > Anoura caudifer. The sequence goes on along the minus strand of PVKU01007685.1, from coordinate 26,712 downwards.
AGTACAATTCAATTTATTTAGGGATAAAGCCACTAAAACTAAACCAGGGACTGCTCAAAATGCTACCAGATGACACCAAGAAAATCCCAACTACAGAGTAATCACCAAGAAAGCACATGGACACACAAGAGCATCACTAAAAATAAAGCTCAAAAATAAACTAACACCAACAGATCAAAAACACTAACTCATACATACATGTATGAAAGCCCACAATCTGGGCAATGTTTATAAACTGTTTTCCCACTGTGCATGACCAATCTTCCCAAGTACAGTTTTAATTATATCTTACCAAATTACTATTAACAACCAATTTCCTGATTTGACATTACCTTTCAAACAAATCAGTCAGTAGAAAAGCAATGCATGAATTCATTTTACCAATATGCTAATAATCAAGGTGCCATCTACTCACCTGTGAATGTAGTTTTCACGATTGGTAGGTAGATCGTAGTTTATAACCAATGACACTTGTTGCACATCAATCCCACGAGCCTAAAATACAATGGTGTGATCAAATTCTAAAAACTAGACACCTATGTAATGTAGGCCACAAAATAGTAGTGAACTATATGTTTAGTGATATAGCCCACTGTGGAGTGTGGTCTTCATTTATTCTCCCAAATAGCCCAGGTTGGTAAAGGTTATTAAAAAACCTTCCCCTAAAAAATACTTTTGGTAGATTACAAAGAACAGTAAGACTGACTTACCAACAAGTCAGTAGTGATCAGAACACGGCTTGACCCCGATCGGAATTCTCTCATGATGACATCTCTTTCCTTCTGGTCCATGTCACCATGCTGCAAATTAACAGACCTTAATTCAAGAATCACCAGTCAAATCACAATTTAATTTTAATGATATGTATGAGACCAAGCGTCCCTGGCTGCTACAGGAGTATAGCAGACAGGTATAGTTAAGAAACAACTTTATTTTGAGCAGGGGGAACGACAACACAGCACTTAGCAGCTATATTGTAGTTTGAGTCCTGCTATAATGAAACTAACATTGTAAATTACCATTATTAGAACACCTCTTACCAGAGCAGAAACTGTGAAATCCCTGGCATGCATTTTCTCAGTGAGCCAGTCCACCTTGCGTCTTGTGTTGAGAAAAATGACAGCCTGTGTAATTGTCAGTGTCTCATACAAGTCACAAAGTGTATCCAACTTCCATTCCTACAGTATTTCAAAAAGAAAGCTAAGTCATTAAAACAGTTTAGTTTCAACTTACAATCATTAGAAATTCACTTAGGCTAGTCTAAAGACATGTTGCACCAAATCTTAAGACAAAGGACACTGGACATTAAGAAAGAGGTCCACCCCAGTCTTTACAATCTAGTGCAGTTATTTTTCTTCTTGTGTGTACTCTGCTAGCATTATCACAAAAACCAAGATGTAATCCTAGTTTTTGCAATTTTAGCACAGTGCTTATACAAGAAGGTTAAAAACCTGGCTATGTTTTTTGTTTAGTAATTAGACAAATTACCTCTCTTTCAACATTAATATAAAACTGCTTAATTCCTTCAAGGGTCAATTCTTCCTTTTTCACCAGAATTCGAATGGGATCTCTCATGAATTTTTTGGTCACTTCCAACACATCAGTTGGCATCGTGGCAGAAAGCAACACAACCTTTAAAAGATATTGTCATACAAATAAGCACAATCTTCACAATATTAAAAAAACAAAAAAAAACAAAAAAAAACAAAAAAAAAACAAAAAAAAAAAAAACAAATGTTTGAGACCAAGCGTCTCTGTCTTGCTATGGAATTGTGCTAGACAGAGATAGTTATGCATCAATTGTTTTAAGCAGGGGGAACGACAATAAAACACTTCAGTTGTATTGTAACAGTACCTGCATTAAACCTAATCTCCAGCTATTGGGGGGGGGGGGTTAAAACAAACCTCACCTGAATACTTGTATTTAATTTTTGGAAAATCTCATAGATTTGATCCTTAAATCCCCGGCTCAACATCTCATCTGCTTCATCCAAAACAAACATTTTGATCCATTTTGGAGCTGTTAAAAGGTAAGTCATACTATCATCTCTGGATTCTCAGAGATGATATTTTTTAGTTTATAATAGTAAATTGTACTCAACTGACATCAATACTTACAAAGATACCTTCTGTTTAACATATCAAACACTCTCCCTGGTGTACCAACAACAATATGTGGTGCTTCAGCCTGCAGTTTTTGCATTTCATTGCGAACATTGGTTCCACCAATGCAGGCATGACAAGTTGCTCCCATGTAGTCTCCAAGTGCCAGAATTACCTTTTGGATCTAAAAGACAATAGCCTCAATCATTATTCAACAGAATCACAGGCTGTGACTAAACTTCCAAAGCACAATGGCAAATACCTGGTCTGCGAACAGCTTTTATGCATGCACAGCACTTAGATTACTTCCAAGCTTAAAATGCAGACTGTAACTACTTCAAGATAAAATTCCCTTTAAATGTCTTCTTGTGCCCTGTCAAACTTGGGATCCTAATGCCCCAGGTACCAACTAGATTTTAATAACTAAAAACACATCCTTTATTCTTCATTGTGTAGGAAGATAGTAGTGGATCAAGCGCTGCAATTACAGCTAACACAAATTGTTGATACTTTAATTGTTCCCAAGGGCAGTGACATATAATCTTGACCTCAATAAAGCCTGTAGTTTTATTAGCAATGCATATGTCAAAGCCTGTATTAGCAGTGAGCTTTGAAAATATTATCATGCAACAGATGCATCACAAATAACAAGTCACTGCTGTTTTTATTGCACAACTGCATTCAAACTTAAAAATGAGACTGGATCTAATCTAGTCCACCCTGAAAATTAAAGCGTTGGTTTCTCCATTTCTTATGTAACTCTGCAAACCAAACTTGCACACCCAGGTCCTATTTAACTTTAAACAAAAACTCCCTGCATGCATGGACAGTTAAAAGGAGGGCTCTAACAGGACCAATTTGTACTGTTTTAATTCTTCTGTTGTGAAACCTGCAATCTATGCAACACGCAAGCATTTTTTTTTTTTTTTTTTTTTTGAACTACACTATCAATACCTGTTGTGCCAGTTCTCTGGTGGGGGCCAATACTAGTGCTTGGGTCTCCTTGAACTCAATCTCCAACTGTTGCAGGATGGAAATAGCAAATGTGGCTGTCTTGCCAGTACCTGACTGAGCTTGAGCAATCACATCATACCCTAAAAAAAGTAGGATACATATTTACTGACCCCACACCAAACCGTCACTTGTAGTTTACACTATGTATTCCATTTGGAACATGAATTATGCCCAAATAATCAAGTGATCAGCAATGAGTATTCTCTTCATTTCAGGTCAGTCCCGAAAGATGATTGCCATCATTTCACTTTAAGGAATACAAGTAGGTACTAGTCCCCCAGAGTTCATTTTCCCTTCTATGATCCAGGTCTATATACACAGTAGTTTAATTTTTTTAAAATGATCGAGTTCTTTTACCTTTAATACAAGGAATAATAGCTCTCTGCTGAATAGCTGAAGGCTTCTCAAAACCATAAGCATAGATGCCCCGAAGAAGAGACTCCTTTAAATTCATATCGTCAAAGTTATCAACAATCTCATTCCAGTTGCTCTACAAGTTTAAAAAAAAAAGAAGAAGAAAAATAAACAGAATGTACAAACTCACCTCTCCTGAGTTTCAAAATCCACACCCATTTCTTACCTCGATGACACCATCGGGCTCCATTCCCTCTGGGCCGCCATGTTCTCTGCAAACAAGAATACTGCAGTTAAGAGACTATCCCTCTCCAAGCTTCAGACCATTAGGATGGCCCTTTACAACCCATCACGTGGGGTTACCCTCCCCTGCACGTGTAGGCTTCCTACTAAAGGAGGAAAGCAAGATGGTGGAGCAGGGATCTAATGTACCTACTGTGCGCCTACCAAAAAATTGAGAACTCGGGATGCATGGAAAAGCGCCACGGCCACCGACCCTTCCCAATTCCGGCGCTCCCATCTTGTTGGCTGGCCCTCTCGCGAGAGCTCCACACGCTGAGCTCCGCCCCTCACAATGCGCAAGCTGGGTGATTGACGCGGGCAGAGGCCTGGCGAGAAGGATGCCAACGGTTCGCCGAGGCCCCGTGGCCGGGCAGGTCCCAGGGCACCTCACAGCCGTGGCGAGTGGGCGCCCCGTCGCCCTCCCCCAACCCACCTAAACATTAACACTCCAGCTCGCACCGCTGGCCGCAAATACAGCTTCGGACCTGCTTACACGGCACCGAATACGGACTGCGCCACTGCTTTAACTAAATGTCAGCTCCATATGGCTGGGAATGGGACATGGCCGAGACTAAAAAGCTTCTTCAGGAGAAAACACCATACCACTCCATTTTCGTACCCTTGTCTGGCCTCCCCGCCGTCCGGGGCCCTACCCATCATGGAAGCTTCTCGAAGGACACAGGAGTACCGTATCCCGAAGAAACGCCTATGCACTCGGAGTTCCCTGCCTCCACGCCAGCTGCTACAACTCCAATGGCTCCACACGACCTTCACCACAAACGAGCACTAAGAAAACAAGAGCGCCGTACCTGTTATAATCCGCGGAGCCACCAGACATGTTCCGAAAAACCACTCAGCGCCCGACTGAAAAGACAGCAGGACCGCGCCACCCGTTTTTTATAGGCTCGTGGCCGGAACCCGTTTTCTGCGGAGGAATTTTATGGTCGCTCTTTTGGTTAGCCACAAAATTGTGATCCTGGGATCCTTACCTCAGAAAATATCCTAAGCAAGTCGGTGGGAAAATCCAAGCTGATTATTTCAACATACTACAGGGTCGCTGGAAATCCCAGGACGCTGTGGGGAGTTTGGGACTCTTTGCGTGGCGGCGGAAGAATATTGCAGCAAGCGATGGCCAAACCGTGTTCTCCTCCCACCCCGCTCCTACGGGGTTTCCGCGTCCCTGAAGCAGAGGCGGCCGGGGGAGTCGGGCCGGTCCGGGAGGCGGAAGCCAGAGGATCGATGCGTGCGGGTGGTCCGGGCTGTTCCTGGGGCAAGTGGGCAGAGCTCGTCGTTCTCTGTGGGTGCTGAATATCAGAGAGGCAGCCACCTTTACATTGTGCAGTGGTGGGAGATGGGGTTATTCCGCTCAATTAAATAGCGGTGGGAAAAGGCTTTTGAATTTGACGATTAAGAGTCGCCTGGCCTTTAGCTTGAGCGTTTAGCAACCCTTCAGATCTTAAAAGTGTGAAACTCTTGTTAGGAAAAATTACAGGCCATTCAGCATGTTCCGAAAACCCGGTTTACCCTACATTGAGCAGGGCAAGAAAAAACGTTTAATGGCTCTGGAGTAGCCAACTCTATTCTTCCCATGTTGCCTCTGGTCTTTAGCTCTCTTTAAAAAAAATGCTAATAATTTTAACAGATGTTAGGAATGCCTGATAAAATCATTGCAAACTTTTGCAAACGTATTATAGTTAAGGAGCAGTAATTTTTCGTGTAATGCAGGAATATAAATGGATGCTTCTGACAAATACAGCTCCATGCTATTTTGGGACTAGGCAGGTTTTGATTCTGGTCTATGTTGGTCATTTAAAAAGAAAAAGAGACCTGGCTGGTGTGGATTGGGTGCTAGCATGCAAACTGAAATGTTGTCAGTTTGATTCCCAGTCAGGGCGCATGCCTAGGTTGCAAGCCAGGTCCCCACTTTGGGGCGTTTGAGAGGCAACTGATAGATGTAGCTCTTGCACAAGGAGGTTTCTCTCCCACTTTGCCCTCCCTTCCTTTCTCTCTAAAATTAAATAAATAAAATCGTTTAGTGATGCGGCTTAGTGGACTGAGTGCTGGCCTGTGAACCAAAGGGTCACAGGTTTGATTCCTAGTCAGGGCACATTCCTGGATTGCAGTCCAGGTCTCCAGCTGGGGATGTGCGACAGGCAACCACACTTTGATACTTTGCTCCTTCTCTTTCTCCCTCCCTTTCCATCTCTCTAAAAATAAAATTAAAAATCTTTAAAACTAAAAACAAAAGAAAACAAAAATCTTTAAAAGTACAAGAAAAAGGAAAAAATACTAAGTTTTAATTGCTTATATGTAACGAATGTTGATTTATAGAAATTGAGAGCAACACACCACTCAGTGTTTGAATATATTGCATGATTTAGAAGTTTTCAACCCAGGCCCATTGGTAAAAACAAACAAACAAACAAAAACAATTGATATTTACTCATTTAACTTTAAAATACAATCCTACCCATGCTGCAAGATATCACAAATACTCAGGAAAATATTTTCTTACTAATTCAGAAGACCAACCTAAAGTCTGATTCTTAATCTTTATTTCTATATCATATTTGATATGATATTTGGTTCTAAATATCACATGTATTTTTAACTCATTTATTTACTTGAAAATTATTATCATACCAGTAATTGACAAAAACTATACTAAGGTAAAAAAGAGGACTTGGCCCTCAATCTAGTGATGTTCCTGTCCATCTACCTGTAATGTTCAAATCCAGATTTGAAGTAATGTCAGACATTTTCTGAGAATGGAAGTCAGAGGGCCTTATTGTCACATCTTAAATCTACTAAAAATCTCTTGGGAATCTAAGAAACTAAAGAAAATACTAGATCAGAAAATTGATTGTTTAGGCACACTTGAGTCTTTGAGGTGAAATCAATCAACAATACCTAATTGTTGACTGTTTTCTTTATTTTTTTAAAGGTTTTTAAATTTATTTTTAGAGAGAGGGAAAGGGAGGGATCAGCTGCCTCTCATATGCATCCTAACCTGTGTCCAAACCCACAACCCAGGCATGTGCCCTGACCGGGAATTGAACTGGTGGTGACTGTTCGCTTTTGTGAAATGACGGCCAACCAGCTGAGCCACACTGGTCAGGATGAGTGTTTTCTTTAGGTTTAGCACTACTACTACACGCTTTGCAGAATTTCCAGTCTCTTAAAAGGAAATAATCAAGGTCTAAACTCTGGTTTAGGTCATAATTGCTGAAGGGGTTTTAAGATAAGAAAGCTCCATAATCCAAAATTAAGTAAAAATCCAGAGTCAAAATCCCAACCTCTATTACCTGCAACCCTACAATGTATTTCTTTCTGTTTTAAAAAAGATTTTATTTTTAGAGTGAGGGTAGGGAGGAAGAAAGGGACAGAAACATTGATGTGAGAGAAACATCTGTCAGTTGCCTCTTGTATGCACCCCGTTCACAGGCCGAAACCACAACCCAGGCACATGCCCTGACCAGGTATCAAACGGGCAACCTTTTGCTTTGTGGGATGATGCCCAGCCAATTGAGCTACACCACTCGGTCCCTGCAATGTATTTTAAAGAATGCTGTGCTTAAAAAATGCATTTGCATGTGCTTACTAAATAGCATTAGTAAGTAATAAATGAGTTAAAGATCTCAAATATACACAACTTGTGCATGTCACTATAGAAGCACACTCTTTTATGGTTGAGAAAATTTTTTCTATTTACTTGAGATCTAAAATTAGATAAACTTCTCCAAGTCAACAGCAAATACGTCTTTGCTAACCTGGACCATGTAAGGCCATTTATACTGCAAATGATGCTAGAAATCAGAATCTTTCCCCATGTGAGCCACCTAGTTTAGCTTTGCTCTTCAGTAGCCTCAGCTGACAATTCTAAATCCATCTAGCAATTGTAAGCCAATGTTGACCAGAGGACTCAAGGAATTAGTACAAATTTGTCAGTACGAGGTAGAAAGAGAGTAACAAAACCTTAAAAGAATATGTTTTCTGTTCATAGTGACATCTTCCTATAGGAAATACCATGTATTCTTATCATTCAGCAGTTGATTTTGTGATAGCTGTGCATTTAAAGCAGTGTCTTGATAAGCTCTTGATAGGAAAAGTATGTTAAGGTTGTATTTTGAGTCTCTAACTCATTTATTACTCACTAATATCATTTATTGTTTAGTAAAACACACAATAATACATGCTATCCCTCCATCTATAATTTAAGAGTTTAAAAAGAATTACCTTGAGCTGGATAGAAACCTCTTTATTGTTCAGTTGCCAGAGGAAATTAGAGGCTAGGTTGTGCTTAAATGTGGGCAGCATCCACAGAAGCAAGTTGGAGGGTGACATTCACTGCTACATTTTTTTAAAGATTTTATTTATTTACTTTTAGAGAGGGGAAGGGAGGGAGAAAGAGAGGGAGAAGAACATGATGTGTGAGAGAAACATCTATCGGTTGCCCCTTGCACACCCCTAACTGGGAACCTGGCCTGCAACCCAGGTATGTATCCTGACTGGGTATCCAGAGGGTGACCTTTCGGTTCACAGGCCAGCGCTCAGTCCACTAAGCCACACCAGCTAAGGCTCACTACCACATTTTTACAATAACTGCTAAAGCCATTTACATGAAGATAAGTGAAGATAATAACAGAGTTGAAGAAAAGGAAGAAAATTGAGAAACATGGGTCTGTTGAGCTATAAGGATTGGGTTTAAATCCATGAATCCAAGCTTATTAAACTCTGTTGTGTAACCAAGATATAGATTATTCTAGTTCTTTCCTTATGAAGACGAAAATAAAAAAAGCATTATTGTATTTCAGTACGTCTATGACTGGTGTGCATAAAAGTCAGTGGAATGATCTAGTTGAAATGCAGATACATGTGGACTCTGCCCTCCTACCCAGATTCAGTAGATCTGATCTGAGGTGGGGCCACCTTTTTATTTTGAAAAATTGTAAACTTGAAGAAAAGTTGCAGGAATAAAGCAATGAACACTAAGTGTTTTTGTCACTCTTACAAATTTGTTCTTTCGTACTTATCTATGACTTTTTTCTGAAGTTTCTGAAAATCACAGACATAGTAGTGTCACTTAACTCCTAGTAGTCAGTGCTATACTCCAGAAACATAGATATTCTCCTTCCATAAAAACCAAACAATCTGATTAGAGCATGAGCAGATGCAGGAAAGGGATTTCACATAAGAGGATATACAGATGGCAAATAAGCACATGAAAAGATGTTTAACATCAATAGCCATTTGAGAAATGCAAATAAAAACTACAATGAGATATCACTATGTACCTATTAAAATGGCTAAAATAAAAAATAGTTACAACACCAAATCCTGGCAAGGATGAGGAGAAACTACATCACTCATACATTGTTGGTAGGAATGTAAAGTGGTACAGCCACACTAGAAAACAGTTTGGCAGTTTCTTAAAAACTAAACATGCAACTACCATATGATGCAGCAACTTTACTCCTGGGCATTTATCTGAGAAATGAAGACTTATGCTCACACAAAGACTTGTGCATGAATGGTTATAGCAGCTTTATTTACAATAGCCAAAAGCTGGGGAAAAAGTCAGATGTCTTTCAGGGAGTGAATAGTTAAGCTGTACCACATCTATACCGTGGAATACTACTCAGTAAAAAGGAAGGATCTGCTTATTGATACACACACAACCTGGATGTATCACTAGACTATTATGCTGTGTGAAGAAAAAAATCCAGTCTCAAAAGGTTACATACTATATGATTCCATTTATATAAACATTCTTTCTTAACCAGACAGAATTAGTAATGGAGAACAGGTTAGTGGTTGCCAGGAGTTAAGGAGCGAGTGGATAGGGTCAAGGGAGAAGTGAGGGTGGCTACAAGGGGCACGAAAGAGATCTTTGTGGAGATGGAAGTGTCTATTTTTTCTGGCCACGGCTGATACCCAGGTTGTGATGTACTGTAGTTTTTCTAGATGTTACTATTGAGGGAAACTGGGGAAAAAGTACATGTATGCTCCTAAACTGCATGTGAATTTACATGGATCTCAAAATAAAAATTAAAAGTGTCATTAAAAAATAAAGAGAATAATTGCTTTAACCCCAGCATGACTGACTGTGTTCAGAGACAGGACCTTTAAAGGGGTAATTAAAGTTAAATGAGGTCATAAAGGTAGGGTTCTAATACAACAGAACTGGTGTCCTTAAGACGAAGAGAATGTTAGGGTTGTGCAAGCTCAGAAGAAAGGCCATGTGAGAACACAGCAAGAAGGCATTTGTCTGCAAGCGTAGGAGAGAGACCTTAGGAGAAACCAAACCTGTAGACACCTTGATCTTGCACTTCCAGCCTCTTGAACTGTGAGAAGATAAATGTCTGCTGTTTAAGGCACCCAGTCTGTGGTATGCAATCATGGCAGCTCTAGGAGGCTAATGATGTCATTCTTCAGGTTTAAGCAAATCTAACCCTGTCTTGCAAAATATAAAAGATATGTTAAGGCATGGCTATTTTTTTATTATAGGAGTGTTCATTATAAAAAAACTAACAATAAGTTTATTTTAAAATAATATATTATGTGATTTAATTTGTAAAGGTTATGCCACTTTCTCCACTTCTTTTATCTCTTAAAATTTGCTTATTTTCTAGGGTAAGCTCAGAAGTCTGTCTCTCACTATGCCCTTCCTAATTACCCTAAAAATGAAGTTAATTCTTTCCTTGGGTTCTCATAGCCATTCTGTTGTACCTTTCTTACAATAGCCATTATGTTCCAGGTTATAGTTTAGTACATGTGTTTCATCTCTTTGAAATTTTAAGCATCTTGAAAGAAGGGATTGTGTTTTATTCATTTTTGTATCTTCCACAACATGAAGACCAGTGCTTTCATGCTTATATTCATTTCTATTGTTGCTGTAACTAATGATCACATATTTGATGGCTTCAAACAAAACAATAATCTTACAGTTCTGGAGGTCAATCCAAAATGGGTTTTGCAAGGCTAACGTCAACAGGTCAGTAGAGCCGTGTTGCTTCTGGAAGCTCTAGAGAAGAATTTATCTGTTCCTTGGTTTTCACAGCTTCTACAGGCTGCCCACCTTCCTCGGCTCCTGGCTGTATCACTCTGCTTCCATTACAGTCACGTCTTCTCCCACTCTGACCCTCCTCCTCTCCTCTTAGTAGGACTTTGTGGTTATGCTGGGCCTGGGTAATACAGATAATCTCTCCACCCCAGATCTTGAACTTAATCACATCTGCAAAATCTCTTTTGCATGTAAAATAACTTATTTAAAGGTTTGGGGAATTGGAATGTGGACATTCTGGGAGGGCGGGGCGGGGGGGCACGTTATTCTGCCTGCCACAATGCCCAATCAACTTTGTTAAATAATGATAAAATAATAAGATAATAAGAAAGACCAAGGGGCACGGTAAGGAAATTATTAGAACAGAATAGAATTGATCCACATAAACATCTAGGTTGTGAATTTTGATCCAAAAATGGAAAAATGATTTTTTTTGCTTATATCCTTAGGTCAAATGAACTGATAAGATTTTCCCATCGCTGGTAGCAATTCTTCACACACATAATAAGCACTCAAATATTTTTGAATGAATGCATGAATAACTAGAAGAATGAAGGGATATTATATATTTCCTACAGTGATTTATAATGTTGATATTCTCTTTTAATTTCTTTACAAGAGTCTATTACTCCTTGCTATTCATAGCCAGAAAGGACACATCCTGATGTTCCCTACAGCATATATGACCATTTTTATTCCCTGGACTTGTGGACCTTCATTTATTTACTGCAATGGTGATGAGTCATAAAGATACTTTTAACAAGGAGCTATTTTAAACTGTCTGAACTGTAAAACAAATTGCAGTTCTACTTGTAAATTTTTATCTTATTTTTAATTGCACAAACAATACTTTAAAAATAATAGAGGTCATTTAAAAAATAAAATTTCAGCCTTGGCTGGTGTGGCTCAGTGGATTAAGCCCTGGCCTGCAAACTGAAAGATCACTTGTTCAATTCCGAGTCAGGGCATGTGTCTGGGTTTTGGGTCAGGTCCCCAGATGGGGGCGTGCAAGAGGCAACTGATTGATGTATCACACTGATGTTTCTTTCCCTCTCTTCCTTGCTCCCTTCCCCTTTCTCTGAAACTAAATAAATCTTAAAAAAATAAGAAAATAAAATTTCTCCTATCCCTACTACATTAAGGAACAAAGCTCCATGTAACAGGACATTTCCTCCTGTTTGCTGCCCCATTAGTAGCTGAGGTGTTCCTTCTGCTGATATGTGTGGACTTTGTATAGTGAATTTCCCCAAATTTAAAGCTAGGCCTGCAACATGGGCTGAGTGGTAGTCCTTAAACCCAGTCCTTGCATTTGAGGCTGGGGTGCAGTAGACAGAAGTAAAGGAAAAATTACAGACCTTATTTCCTTGGTATAAATCCAGCCATTCTTCAATTATCCAGGTTTCATGATTTTTGCCACCCTTGAGCACCATCTGAATTATTTACCCAATTTTCTTACAAGTCAATTTGCATTTCCTTCACTTGAGTGAAATCAAGTTTAATTTGTCATATTTTTCTAATACCTATCAAAATAATTAACTATCAAAATAAATACTGTGTGTCTATATATGCTACCTGAAATTTCTGACTGCTTGGGGTATGCTGGTACAGACAGATTGAAGACCTACTCAAATTTATGGTCGTTAGCCAGAATATGGCAGAGGCAAATTAGGTCTTGTTTTCAGTTTCAAATTCTGAATGATAGGCTACAAGTCTGTGACTAGCCAGATAAGTATTGTCAGTTGCTCCTGGTGAAAAGTATTTCTGATTATATTAATAAGACTTCAATAACAAAACACTTCCGAGAACTGCCACTCTGCCATCCTGTTGAAAGGCTGAGGCGGTGCACAGGGGTCTCTGCAGTGTCTGCCTGGAAGACCTCTGAGTCTTCCCCAAAGGGAGAGGACAGTCCAGGGGTGATGTCCCCTTGCTGAAGGCTCATTTCTCTCTCCCTTTAAGATCCTATTGAAAAGTAATTTTAAAATTTTACACTTACATTTGATCTAAATAAAAGAAATGATATATGTTACAATGTCATTCAATTGGCTTTCGGGGCAAGAAACCTATATGTCAGGTATTTTTCATAGTATTATTCAGGTCATTGTCCTCCACAGAAGGTTAAGGATAATCTGGTGATATTAGGAATAAGGAGACCAGACTGGTAAAGAAAAGATCTTATTTAATTGTAACTTGTAAGTCTCTTGTCTCTGGTTAAGTTCAATAAAAAACACCAAAATTTTTCCTGAGATGTTCAACGCCACTTACTATTTTTCCTGGGCTATTCATTAATGTTTACTAATCTTCCTTCTATTGCAAAGCAAATACAATTTTGCAGTGTTTCTTCAATCTACAGAATATGTTTATAGAAGAAAATGGAAATTGGTTCACTTAAATTGTAGTTGAATGGGTCTGGCCCCTTTATTCCTGATATGACTTACCACTTTCTATATAACCTGGTATCTATTAGCTGATTAAAAAATACCTCAGATCTTGCCCTGGCTGGGTGGCTCAGCTGGTTGGATCATCATCCCACACACCAAAATGTTGTGGTTTAAATTTTCAGGTCAGTGCACATACCTAGGTTGCAGGTTTGATCCCCGGTTGGGGTATGTATGGGGGGCAACTGACTGATGATGTTTCTCTCTCACATCCATGTTTCTCTCTCTCTTTCTCTCCGCCGCCCCCCCCCGCCGCCACCCTTCCTCTCTCTCTAAAATCAATAAACATATCCTCGGGTGAAAATTAAAAAAAAAAAAACCTTCAGACCCTGTGACTAGTTATCTTTTTGCCAGCTAGGCAAGTAAAATAAAGTGGTGATTCTAAAAGATTTAATGCTAAATATACTTCAGAACTTGGTTCTCGGACTAGGTGGCAGTGTGGTAAACTCAGTTGTCAAATTCCTCCCAGATGCCTTTTGGCGTGAACTCCCTAACACGCCAAAAATAAAAGGCAGAAGATCCTTTGGAGCCTTCAATGGGAAGCTTCCTGTCTTTCCTGACTATCTCTAATTGGGATTAGCTGCTGAATCTGTTAGATTTATCAAAGTAAATAATGAAAAGAAAAATCTGTCACATGAATTAAATGAGGTTCCCAAAATAAAAAGTGTCAGTATACTTATTTCTATACCAATTTATAGGATAGAGGTATGTGTACTTGTGGACAGTGAGAATCACTGAGGGAGAGACATCAATGGTACAAATTGAGGCACGATTACTAAATTTGGGGGGGAGACATGTATTTTCTAACTTTGGTTACTCTCCTACAGGTAAAAAAAAAAAGTGGAGGGGGTTGGATTGTACAGAGATTAAATGATTTATTTTGAGTGCTTTGATTGAACAAACAGAGGTGAGACCTCCTCTGGGCGACCCCTTAGGCTAACGTGTGGGAACTGAGGTTTCAAAGCTTCCCAGGGAACTCTGAATAGTTTGTGGCTCTAAGTGGATTCTTTAGGCTCTTTGGGGGCATAAATGCCCCAGCCTTTGCTCCACTCTGCCCTCCCCCTTCAAATGGCGATTTTGCTCATGAATGTTAAAGTCTGGATTTTTGGTTAAAGTTAGAATATTGATATTTAACCTCTGCCCTCTCTTGAAAGCTCACTATAAGAATGATAAAGTCTTGTTAAAAAGACGTCAACACTGAGGAAAATGGGAAAACAGAACAGCTCACAAAGCTTCCTAAATTAGAAAGCAAATGGGGAAATTATGACAAAATTAGCAGATGAAAGAAAGTTTAATCCTGAACTGGGAGTGGATAAAGTTGATAAACAACCTCATTTATACTGTAGAACAAAGACTCAGGAATTGATAGCACCACGTTCCTTTGGACATGGACATGTGAGAATAAAACAGAAACACTGGTAGAAAATCGGTTGAAAAAGCAATTAGATCTTGCCAGGGCAGAGAGGGGCAGACACGTTTTTATAGCCGAGCACCTCCAGACCCCGCTGCATTTCAGAGGGGCAGAGCAATTGCCAGCTCTCTGCCCAGCTTGGATTGGAATCCTGTGGCTTCAGAGAAAACTCAGGTATTCAAAAAAGAGAAATTGATATTTCAGGCTGAAATTATTAGCAACCTCCCAGGAAGTATAGGAGGAAAATAAGCCCAGGGATGAGAAAATCTCACAGGCCAGTTAATTAAGACTTAGAGTGACCAGAAAATCTAGTGTTCTATACAAGAATGGAAATTGCTTGAATGTGAAGAGGTGAATAAAAATTGTCACTAGAAATGGATTGGAGCTGTGGTGGCTCTGCCCCAGCACAGTCTAGATGTGTGGGTTCTTAACTTTGTGCGGGAATGATTTCACAACATGAGTCCAGGTGAGTGAAACAAAGGAAGGGCTTAAGATATAAGAGGTAAGATCACAGTAACAGGAGTGAGCCTATGTAAAGATCCCTTGGCCCTTTAGAAATAGGATGAAGAGTTGAGCCTCAGTGCAGCTGCCAAGGGCCTTTAGAAAGATAATCACAGAGGCAGAAGAACTGAGCCATCTGGGCTGTGTGGACTCAGGAAACAAGTTACACAGGCAAAAAGAGGCCTTTTGGAGTCAGGTCCACGGTGTGTTAGCCTGGGATGAGCTGCCGTCAACCACTGCTCTCCTGGTTGCTGGTCTCATGGGAACCCTGATTGCTTAGGAGAAACAAAGCAAAGACACATTCCTGAGAAAGAAGGGACGGAGGTGTGGGCATGCTCCAGGGAGAGTGCTCACTAGTCCTTTTTCGTAAGAGCTTTTATCTGCTTTCTAAAGGTGGGAATTTTGGGGGAGGTCTTGGGGAAGATCTCAGTAGGATATTCATTAGCTTTCCAGGTGTGTCCTTTAATATACTGATTCATTAAAATGAATGTATAGGGTCAGGGTCCTCTTCTGATCAGTTTCTCATCAAAGAATGTCACCAAAGAGGAACTGGGACCAAGGCAGGTCAGCCCTGGCACAGCCTGGAATGTGTACCATTTGCTCCTAAATGTCCTTGGTTAGGGAAGATAAGACCTTGCAATTTATTATCTGTCTCAGTTTCCCCATTCCACTTGTCAAGGAATTTTCTTAGCTTCTTACTAACCTGTCTCAAAATCATGTATGATGAAAAGCAATTGCCCTGGTTCTCAAACACAGAAGAATAAAGAAGAGTGGCAACAATGTCTACAGATGCTCCTAAATTTGTAGGGCTTATATCCTGCTAGCAAAGAGGCCAACCAGAGGCCAAGGAGACAACCCTGGCCCTGTCTTTATGGAGAGGCCCTTCACAGGATCCTAGGATACAGATGACAGGACAAGGTCTTCTCAGGTCCTCCCTGTGCACATACGGCTAGCGCCCCACCTCCTAATACCAGCCCCAGGCCTGTGCCAATAACATTCCCTTGGGAAAATGCTGTGCCCTTTCTCCTTCCCCAGATACATTATCTACATGGAGAATCCTTAGGTTCCTGGATGGGAGCTCTGGAACTTGAGCCCTGGGAGGTCAAGTACATTCTGTTTTCTGCCTTTTTCCTAACAGCCTCCAGCTCCCAGCAGTAGTTGACCTCCTCTAATTCTGAGTCAGATTCTCAACGTAAAGAAAATTAGAATCTGGATGCCAAATCTGTCTGAAAGAGTGCAGTTCTAAACACTCATGACCCGTTTCTTTCCCAGACCAAAATAATGAGAATAAAAGTGAAACTAAATGAGAAAAAAAGAAAAAGCAGTCTTCAGGAATTCCTTCCCTTCTCCATGTAGTCAGGCATCTTTCCCTCCTTCAATCTGTCTAGTCTCAAGATTTTTTTTCTCCAAGGATAGTAAAATAGTAGGTTTCTGAATTGAGGCCCTTCATGAAGCTGTGCTTAAAATTTGGTGGTCAACATAGAGAACTGTGGTTTTACCATCTTGTATTGTTAGACTTGAGGAAGGGCCATATTCACACTCAAAGCTCTGCCTAAAGAGAATTTTGCTATTCCATAGTGACTTACATTTCTGTTCTATTTCCTGCTACGTTGCCAGGCTGGGCCAAGGTCTACCACAGGCATATACTGGACAATCTATTCTGTTACTGTTGGCACCACACGAAGAGTTCCATTTAGGTCATACTAAGTTTGACATTCAGGTAGGGATGTTGAGTAGGCAGTTGAAGATGTGAGTTTGTGGTCCTGGGGGAAGAAATCAGATAGTAAGATCTCAATTTAAGAGTCATTGGCATATGTAGTAACTTAAAATCATTGAACTTAGTGGTATCATCTAGGGAGTGAGTGTAGAATTATAAGAGCCCGGTAGAAAACTGGGTCCAGAGGCATTTAACATTTAAAGGTCAGCAAAGGAGTAAGTCACAAAGATGTCTGAGAAGAGGCCAATGAAAAGAGGAGCCTGTGACAAACCAAGAGAATGAAGGAATTCAAGGAAGGTGTGCTCAACTGTTCAAATACTTATGAAAGACTGGGTATATGACTACCAAGAATTGACCACTGGCTGTGCAGGATGAATGTTATTAGTGAGGTTGGTTGGGGCAGTTCCAGTGGTAGAAATGAAAGCTTAATTTGTGTGGATTAAAGAGAAAACGGGGAATTAAGTTTCCATGTGTAGTAGACTGATACAATCTGGCAATCCATCTGTAGTAACTCCCAGGAATGCTAGATAAATCATACTAAAAATTATTTTAAGTTCCTAGCTGAACTTATAGGAAAAAATGGTATTTTGGATGCCCAAAATGAAGCCAGAAATAAAAACAGGACCAGTAAGCAGACAAGCTGACTCTATGACTACTTAAGGGTTTCATTGGTTTCAGTAAGCTAGGACCTTCATTTTTTAAAATCAATTTTTCATTTTGGAATAATTTTAGGTTTGTAGAAAAGTTGCAAAGATAGCACGCATAATTCCTGTATACACCCCTCACCCAGTTTCCCCCATTGTTAACATCTTAAAGTCCAGTTATCCATATAGGGTTGGGGTCTGGATTTATTTTACAGTGAAGTTCCCTGAACGCCAAGCTTGGAACTTAACATATAAATGTGTCCAAGCACATGATACCTGGAGACTCTCGGCATAAGTCAACAGAGAATGGATCTACCAATGTAACTGAAACTGAGCTTCAGCTGCCTGCTGCGATGAAAGCCACATTCATGGGACAGGTGTTGGTGAGAAAAGGAAGGAGGTTTTATTCAGGTGCTAGCAACCTGGAAGATGGGGGACTCTTGTCTCAAAGCCCATATTAACATCTCAGTGCAGGCAGGGGTTTTTATAAGTAGAGAAAGGGGAAGCAGAACGAAGAGATCAGAGGGAGAGGCTGTGGACGTGCAGTGTCCTTGCTGGGCCCAATACGGATCTTTAATGTCAGCCTCCTGGAACTGATCGGTGCCAGCCAAATTCCTGCAGTTGGGTGATCTGTGTCACCCAAAGACAAGGTCATGGCCATTTTTTGTACAAGCAGGAACTGGAACCACTGGTGCCTGCAATATGCTTATAAGGAAACTGTCAATATCTAAGTTCTTTTTTCTGTTTTACCATTTCATGGTAAGTCAGAGTGGTAGACAGTTTGTATTCCCGTTATGCCAGGAGGACTCTTTTTCACCCAGGGCCCAATGGTTTCTCTCAGGAAAAAGCAGGCCCTGCTACAGATGAGCTCATAGCCAAAACCTACACAGAAACAATTCACTATGCATGAGAGTCAGTCCTTACAACCAGCAGCAGGACTCAGTGGCCGTGAGCTTCACATAATAGAAAGACTATCTGAAAGAGAACATATAATGAGAACATTTAAAGTAACAAAGACATAGAAGAATCAAATCCCTAAGAAAAGAATAAGACACTATACAAAGAACAATTTGGAGGGAGGATGGGTGGGTGGGTGAAGAGAGCTCCTCCTCCTCTTCAGTCTTTGCTCCTTGGATCCCCTTCCTCTCCCTTCCCCCACCCTCTTTTTCTCCTCCCCTGCCTTCCCTTTAACCACTATAAACATGGGGGAAGAGCCAAAAGTCCTTCTCTAGCTTGAGAAAGAAAGTACACATGTATTTTTATCTTTCAGGAAAAAAGAGACAATAATTTTTTATTTTTTATTTTTTATTTTAATAATTTAAATATTATTACCAGACCAGTAATTTACTCAGCATGACAACCAACAAAAAAAAATTAAACTTTAGATGATAAAGGTAATTTATGCAAGATACAACTACAATCTCTGAACTAACATTTTGAACTCATTAGACATTGTTTCAGGCTCTAATTCCCTGAATGTCTAACAATCCACTCATATAATGGGTTCCAGCTCCCAGGAGAGTATAATTTGACCACTTATATTTACTTACAGGACTCTATCCTTTGTGACTTAATGTGAAGGTTTTTGCAGGCATCACGTCCCCTGGGACATCTTCACCTTTGGTGTCACAACCACTTTCCTTCACTAAAGTCCTCTGGCTACACCCCTAGAGTCTCCAGAATTGCAGCTTAATCAACACTCCATCACATCTAATTTCACTTCCACCAATATCACTTTACCTTTCTTTGCGGCACTTTCACCTTTATTGGACAATTCCCTCTTTCAATCATCCATTTTGTAAGATGTCACATGAGTTTAGCACTGGGAGACAAAGAATCAGCTACATACTTTGCTAGGCTGCAGAAACTGAATACCGGATGCACAGAAACTGAAAGAATTCATGTGATTGGCCACTAATAATGATGCACATGTTATTTTCCTGGTGCTTTGAAGACAGTGGAGATTGTACAATGTCGTTACTCACAGGAAATGTGCTGTTGTAACTAAAATTTGCATCTTGTTGCTGAGGGATTGGTCTTAATTTAACTAGACTGAAATTGAGGCATAGCAGAACTGTGCAAAGCCAGCCAGGATTGCTTATACTCATTTTTTGCTTGGTTTCTAGCAGAGAGGTTATCGATATAAAAGTTCTACATTAATCATTTTGTAGTCTCTGGAACCAACTCACTCAGGTCAAATGTGGCCAAGGCCAAATTTTGATATATGCAAAAGTAAGCTGTGCTTAGGAGAAACAAAGTACAGTGTAATTTCTAAGAAACAACAAGGAGTCTGAAACAAGACCTTTCTTTTAACAAACAGGCAATTCGAATGTCCCATCGGGAATTTCCCTTTTTCTATTAGTTCCTCACTCCTCAGCCCCTCTCACTAGAGTCATCAAAACAATTCTTTTAATCAGAGACCCTTACAGTTTAGCTTATAGAATCAACCAGGGCTTGCTAAAAACACAGATTGCAGGAAATTTGCATTTCTAACAATTGTCCAAATAAAGTTGATGCTGCTTTACTGAGGACCATCTTTTGAGAGCCATTGCTTTGGATGGTAAACTCAGGAATGGGATTGAAATCTTTTGATTTTAAGTGGATAATCTGTAAATTTTTTGATTATCAAAACTTTGCGATCAAGTGATGAAACAGATAATACCTCCCTCAGGCCCTTATTAGTCCCTTAAGCCAATTGCACACTTCTACAGAATGCCATTTTTTGTAATATAAAATCAGTCTGCTTTACTGTACACATATATGAAACTTTTTAAATCTTCTAAAGATCATATAGCTATTTTGAATATTTGCAAAGTATTTGTGACAAAAAGCTAAAATCCAAGGGAAAAATACAAATTTTTTGCTGCATAGCAGAAAGGAATGTGTTTATGTTCCTACTAATGACTTGCTTTTTGAAACAATGTGTTTAAAAAAAATTTATTTTTATTTTTAGAGAGAAGGGAATGAGGGAGAAAGACAGGGAGAGAAACATCTATTGGTTGCCTCTCAAAAGAGATTGGATGGAGGGGACCCGGCCCTAACCCAGGCCTGTGCCCTGACCTGGAATCAACTGGCACCTTCCAATTCACAGGATGACACCCACAGCACTGAGCCACACCAATCAGGGCTGAAATGAGTAGGTTTTGAAACATAATTTAAAAGGCCCCAGGAAATCAGAATAAAGTATGTGTGTAGTTAATAGTACTGTATCAATGTTAATTTCTTAGTTTTGATAACTATACTGTGATTGTGTATGATGTTGACATTGAGGGAAGCTGGGTGAAAGGTGGAATACAAGAACTATCTGTATTATTTTTGCAGCTCTTCTGTAAGTCTAAAATTATGTCACAACTTAAGAAGTTAAAAAACTTGTAGGGAGAAAAGCACTCTGATACATGTATACTTGTGCATCAAAAAAAAGTTTTCATCTATGAAAAACGATCTGGGTTTCCTTGTTTATCTCTAAAAAATAGTTCACAGTTGTAGGATATTTTCAGAGATAGTTTAAATGGATTTTACTGGGATACCAATTGAACTTTGGTAGAAATGTACAAAATGCATACAGGTGCAATTTTTTGAAACTGATAACATTTCACTGTTATCTTCCTCTTCTGAAAAAATTTATTTTTTGAATAAATAATACATCTACAAGATTTAAAGCTTAAAAGGTATAAGAGGAAGAGTCATCCCCTTACTCTTGTCTAATGGCCACCTAATTACTCTCTCCAGATCCAACCAATGATATTAATTTTGTCTTTATCCTTTGGATGTATTTGTTCAGGCATAAGCAAGGAAATGATGTCTATTTTATAGAAAACAATAATATACTTAACTTTTTTACATCACTCTCTTTTTTACTTAATATACTTTGGAGGTATCAACTCCATATCAGTGTATGAAAGACTTCTTGGCCTTTTCTTAGGTCTGCATTGCATTCCATTGCAGGGATGTACACAGTTCATTTCACTAATCCCCTTCAATGGATATTTAGATATTTCCCACCTTTTGCTATTATGCACAACACTGCCATGAATAGCTTTTCTATTTGGAAGATGGTTATTTTATTATATTCACTTCTAAAAATTTACTTATTTATTTTTAGAGAGAGGGGAAGGGAGAGAGAAATAGAGGGAGAGAAACATCGATGTGTAAAAAGCATCTGTCCATTGCCTCTTGCACGTCCCCAGCAGGGGACCTGGCCAGCAATCCAGGCATGTGCTCTGACCAGGAATTGAACTGTGACCTTTCAGTTTGTGGAGTGACACCCAACCCACTGAGCCACACCTGCCAGGGCATTGTATTCATTTTATACATATTGTACAAAATGCAACAGAACAAAAGGGTCAATGGTGAAAAAGAAGTCTTCCTCATACCCCCTTCGCTCCAGCTCCTCTCCCCAGAGGCAACCATACTACTTGCTTCTTTGCTGTGAGCACTATTTCCAGGCAGCTTAATTCAACTTAAAAAAAAAATTTTGGTAGTGGATTGGCCCTTTCTTCTTCTTTACCTCCCTCCTCCTCTGCCTTGTTCTTCACCTCCTTTCCTCCTCCTCCTCCTTCTTCTTTAAGATTTCCACTTTGACATGTCATTATTCCTGATTGATTTAAGACGAAAGACTCAGTGAAGCCATTGATATATATGCAGGGCCTTACAATTCTTTTGAAAAACTATCTTGTAAACTGAATGCCAGCTGTTGTCAACAGACAGGGGTATTCCAAACTGGGAATAAATTGTCATTTGCAAGTCTTTGGTGGAAAGGCATTGTGCCCACTTTTCCACGTAGGCCCGTATTCACCCATTCTAAATAGGGGCTCACAGTTGTGAGAGTGTGCTCATGTGAACAACTCTTCAGTGGGTTCCTAAGGAGGGGAGGGGTGCTGCCTCTTAGTCTTACACGGTTTTCAACATTGAGTGGCTCACGAGAAAGGGCAGCTTTTACAGTGGAGAAATTCTGGAAAAAACTACATCACACCAATCATGCCTGTTCACTCCTGGACCGCCGCCCTTGTTGACAAGTGCTGACTTGGAGAAGGAGAGGGAGCCGGTCTCTGCCACTGTGGAGAGCTGCAAAGACGGATGGAGTGAAAACAACACCCTGTAAAATGCCCAAAGCTTCTGAATTTGTGGTCAAATTGTAGAAATCAATAACATATGAAAAAGTAGGCCTACGAGACTGGACAGCTGATAAAAATTAGTCACAAAGGCGGCAGAAAATGAAAAGTGGGTGTAACAGCCACACAGAGGTAAGAGTAGAAATTGTCATTCTTTCAGCAGTTGGAAACCTCATTGTTTTCCTACTTGGGTTCAATCATGAAGTCCTCAAATCATCACAAGCATCAGTATAAATATGGCACACCCATGAAACGTGAGACTACACACCCAGAAGTGTGACAACAATATTTGCTATCATGTCAGAAATAATTTAGGCAAAGAACTGCTACCTGCTTCATGTTGATGACAGGTGACATACCCAGAGGCCAGTTTTCTGTTTTCAAACTACGTGTCATCTCTCCTCTATAATATATAATTTAAAAAATCACATTAACCTTAGTATAAGGTTATATATTATATATAATTTAAAAAATTACATTAACCTTAGTATGTACGGACATACATACTTATATAGTCATAAAAGTTTGACTAACAATAGTTAAAGCTTTAAAATGCTAGCTTTGAAATAACTTTATCAAGTACAGGATGGGGCAAAAGTAGGCTTACAGATGTGAGTATGTGAAATACAGAGTTTATTCTTGTATTATTATTTATTAATTACTGTATTATTCTCCATACAAACAACTATAAGCCTACCTATTGCTCCACTCTGTGTATCATAATTTGATGTTTGTGTTTATTTTATCTTAATTTTTTTATTTATTGGGGTTTTTTTTAGAGAGAGGTAGGGAAGAAAGAGGGGGATGAGAGAGAGAAACATCAACTTGTTGCTCCACTCATGTGTGCATTCATTGGTTGATTCTTGCAGGTGCTCTGACCGGGAATCCAACCCACAACCCTGGCGTAGCGGGATGACACTCTAACCAACTGAGCTACCCAACCAGGGCCTATTTTATCATAACTTGAGTATTCTTATGGAAAAAGTATTCATGCATAAATAAGGATACATGCATAAGCATGTGCATAGATATTGTATAAGAACTATGTATATTATTTTTTATTTCTCTCTGTATTGAGAGACAATTCTTCATGAGTTTCTGCATGATTCTGCATGTCTTAAGAGTAGAGGCAATAGCTAACTTAATTCTGGACTATCTTTCAAAGCTGTTTGTATAAAGAACAGCCCTGGGAGACAGAGATTGTGCCTCCCTCCAGAGTAAAGGGCAGTTTTACTTACTGTCTCTTATAATAATGTCTCCTTCCAGCACAAGGGCCAGGAGGTCTTACTGCTTTATTATAAAATATTTGTGTTCTTTAAACTCGGGGTTCCTCTCCTGTTACACAACCTACCATGCGTGCAACGCAGATAGCATCTGGCTTTCTTTGTGTCACCTTGTGGGCATTGGGGCTTGGTGATTGTAAAATGCTGGGATCACTGTGAATGACATTGTCTCTGACCCAGGAGTCTTGTGTCTTGTGACCCGGGATGCCAGTGTCCACGAAACTGTGGAAGACTAACTTGTTATTTGAAATCAGAGTAAAATCTTAGATACTTCACAGTTCTCGGGAGAATTTTAAGATTTTTTTAAATCCCCAGTTAAATATTGACTATTAACTAATATCTCAATAATCTATTAGTCCAAAATTCCGAAGACAATTTGAGATTTTAGAAAAATATAGTAAGTTGACATTAAAGGTCAATATACCCTATTTTAAAATTTTTATCAGAGAGGGACAACATCTTATAAGTTTGCATATTAAGGGCAAGTGGAGGCATTCTACAGTTTCTCATAGGCTGTGATACTGTTTGAGTTTTTTGAGAGCGGTTTCTAATGACACCAGTCATTCATATAAAAACTCAATCCAGTTGTTTGCCCATGTGTATGTTAATAAAGTTTAAAATATTAAGTGCAAGCAATGTTAATTTGTAAGGCAAGTGTTTCAAATTTTAAAACTTTAATTTAGCAATGAAATAAAATGTTATGTTTGAATTTTTATCTCTTGGCAAAACCAGAAGATAGGTAGCTATATTTCACATCCAGAATATATGAAACAATTTATCAAGTATTTGAGTAGTACTAAAATACTTTGTTCATATTTTACTTTTCCTAGGAAGATTTTATTTATTTATTTATTTATTTATTTATTTATTTATTTATTTATTTATTTTAGAGAGAGGGGAAGGAAAGGAGAAAGAGAGGGAGAGAAACATCAATGTGTGGTCGCCTCTTATGCACCCCCTACTGGGGACCTGGCCCACAACCCAGGCTTGTGCCCTGACTGGGAATTGAACTGGCAACCCTTTGGTTCACAGGCCGGCACTCAGTCCTGTGAGCCACACCACCCAGGGCTTATATTTTACTTTTTATTCATGTTTGTTTAAATAATATGAAAACCTTATAAATACTGGTTGAAAGGATTTCTTAAAGCCCTTTCAATTGGAAGTTCTGTATTTATAATGAATCATTTTACAAATAAAAGAGGTCTTTGTTCATTTGTCTTTTCTTTCCCTTTTTATAACTAATTGTTGGCTTGTTACCAATTTGCCTATCTCTGTTTTTAATTTTATAATTAATAAGAGGGATACCAGGCCATTCAATAAAAGTTAAATTTTCCTTTTTCTTATGTAAAAGTGTTTTTGAGAGTGTCTATATTACAAGGCAATAAACACGTTTAAATTTTTATTAATAATTGTGTTATCTTTACATCATAAAATGTATGTTTTTAATTTTATTTTGGTCAGACATTATTTTAACTTACTTAAACTTGACCTTTTCCACTTGGAAGTCAGCTTTTTCTAGGTAAAAACCCTCTTAAGTTTCTGTCTTCTGAAAACGGACTTTCACCTACTTGATGCACCTGTACAAGCCACGCTAACAAAACGTAACGCTGCCGCCGGCCACGTACAGCGTGAAAGCGGAGCATTTCCCTTTCCTCACACCTGGCGTAACGTCACATTTCTCTTGAGAATCTTCATGATTCTTTCTCTTAGATTCATATTAAGTCTTAGTAGTCTTTTGAAGCCAATTATAGGAGCCCTATTGAATTCGACATACTTTGATTTTATTTTGTAATTTCCTCCAAGGGTGACTTATTCTATATAATTCAAAGGTCTCTCAAGGGGAGGATCCTGTCCTCTGTCATGTGTGGCATGTATGATGAACCAGTTCCCCAGGAACAAAGTTTTTACTGCCAAAGGCTTCGAAAAGGCTAGAGTCCTTTTTGGGGTCCTACATCCCCGGTGTCCAGACTTTCACATAGGAAAAAAAAATCACAGCTAGTTAAAAAGGAATTGGTAAACTCTTAGGCAGACTGAAATTATATGTTAACCGGCACAGGGAAAAGAAGATGGAAATGTATTTGTTAAGGGTGGAAATTAGTTTCTCCCGAGGGCCTTGTTACCTGTGAAGGTCTTCACCTCTGGGGGGCAGCAACGCCCAGTGAAGAAGGAGATGCTGTGTTCGGAAAGCGAGAACTGTTTGTGGACTCAGCCAGCTCGCTGCTCTAAGATGTGTCTTCACGATTCTATGGATCCACCTTTTGTAATATCAGCTGCGGTAACAGCAACAAAAATACCGTACTCACTGAGTTTTCTTAGCCACTGTGGTTTGTCAGCAGCTTATCATTATTAAAAGGTATTCATGCATTTATTATACTTAGGAGAGGACTTATGGGAGTCAAATCTAAGGACATTAAAAATGGTCATGAAATATGTTGCATAAAAAACAGAGGTTATTTATTACATTTATAGCATGATTCCTTTTTTGGAATTCACATACCATAGATATTTGAAGAAAGCATTTTTTGAGAGTTATACCAAAATTTCAATACTAGTTTCCTTTGGCTGCTGAGATTTCAATTGCTTTTATTTTCTGCTTTCTGTTATTAAGCATAACAATTTTCAAAATTTTCTAAATTTATTTTAGAAAATAAACTATTTTCTAAATTTTCCACACTATACATTTAAGTATGTACTATAAAATAGTGTGTAAAAAGAAAGAAGAAAGGACAATTAATAGTAAATTTCAATATTTAAATGTGAATAGTCTCAGTCTTAGTCCTGTATTTGCCAGTCC
>PVKU01007684.1:0-83843 GCA_004027475.1 Anoura caudifer | reverse complement strand
TGTTAAAGGGACTTATCTAAGAAAAAGAAGATAAAAAATATGAACAGTAAAAAGACAGCAAACTCACAGGTATTAACAACCAGACCTAAAACAAAAGCCAACTAAGCAAACCACTACAACAGGAGCAGAAACACAGAAATGGAGATCACATGGAGGGTTAGCAATAGGGGAGTGGGAAGAGGAGAGAGGGGGACAAGGTCCAGAGAACAAGTAGCACAGATGGTGGGTAGAAAATAGACAGGGGGAGGGCAAAAATAGTGTGGGAAAGGTAGAAGCTAAAGAACTTATGACACATGGGCATGAACTAAAGGGGGGAATGTGGGTGGGAGGGGCTGTGCAGGGTGGAGGGTAATGAAGGGGGGAAAATGGGACAACTGTAATAGCATAATCAATAAAATATAATTAAAAAAAAAAAAAAAAGAAGTCATCTCACCCTGCCTGGTGTGGCTCAGTTGGTTGGAACATAGTCTCATAACCAAAAAGTAACAGAAAGGTCACTAGTTCAATTCTTTGCCACTTCAATTTCAATCAGGGCACATGCCTAGATTGCAGGTTCAATCCCCAGTCTGGGCGCCTGCAGGAGGCAATTGATCAATGTTTCTCACATCAATGTTTCTCTCTCTCTCTTTTCCCCCTCTCTCCCCACTTTCTCTCAAATTATAATAAAATAAATCTTTTAAAAAGTCATCTCAGTTCAGGGTCTATATCTGACCTGAGCTACCCTGGCTGTGGGCAGTCCTCCAGGCCTGGCTTCAGTCCACTGGCTCTACAGTTGGACTTCCATCCTTTCCAGGCTCAATATTGGCAGGAAGCCCTTTCTGTCCCTCCCACTTAGCCTCTGGAGAGGTTGAGACATATCTTCCCTTGCTTGTCATTCTGGCTTCTGATCCCCAGGATGGAAAGGTCTTGGGCTCTTAGGCCCCCGGTTCGCCTTTCTTTCAGGTTCCCTATCCATCTCCTAGATGCAGAGATGACAGCTCCCCTACCCGACCTCCAGGAAATCATGTTCTGACACCACCACTCTCTCTAAACCCCCATGAAATGGTAGGCTGGGGACTGGATTCCTCTCCCTTGTGACGCTTGCACATTCTAGCATCCAGTGCTTGCCCCACCTTTAGTTTTATGCCTTGGAGCCAAGTGCTGCTCTAAGCCACTTTCCACTTCATCACTTTGAATCCTGCCTTATTTTTCCACTGCCTGTCCATCATCTTGACCATTCCTAACTGGCCCAAAATTTAGGATAAGAAGCTTCCCACTTTTGATGAAGAGCACATGGATGAATGCTAGCAAGGTTTCAATAGTATGACTTTGGGCGAGTCATGTAACCTGCTTGAGCCTTGCTTTCTCATCCATGAAATTGCTGTAAGACTTGTCCTGCTCATTTCACAGGCTTATTACAAGGCTCAAATGACATGAGAAAGTACTTTGAACACTGAAGGCCTATAAATGTAAGGCTTTGTTTTGAACTTTCAAAAACAGTGGTTCAAGTTTCATAAGTGGGGCTTTGCAGTATTAACTTACTTTCAGAGATTTAGTCATTTCAAAGACACTCAAAGAACTTCTCTTCATATTTTCATTTAGCTTCTGAAAATCACTTTTTTTTAATTTACTGAATGGTCATAACTCCAGATGAAAAAGAAGGCTTCTCTCCATAGTCTGACAAGGTTACAATTTAAAGTTTACGAATGTTGGAATTTGCAGGCCTGCCTCTGACATTAACTGGGTGTTTGATGTGGTAGACAGAGATGTGCCCCCACCCGCTTTCAAGAGGGACTTGCTGCCCAGCTGCAGGGTGTGAAGTCAAGGTGGGCCTCAGCTTCAAGAGCCACCTGGCCCAAGATCACACCTTTCTGGGAGCAGCCCGCATCTGCCCCACAACTGAGTGAGACTGGTATGAAGACCCAGTCGTTCCGGCTGACACAGAACATCAGGATGGGCAATACTCAATCCAGAGCTCCCCAGTCGCTGGGCTGAGGCTTTGCAGGACTGCACTGAGCTGGACCTCTGCCTATATCTGATCCTGCTTCCTCCTTCTTTCTTCATAGGTGCTGATCCCTAATAAACAATTTGTACCCCAAATTTCACCTCAGCATCTGTTGCAGAGAACCCAGCCTGTGACAATTGGCTATGATGCACTAGAACGGCTAGATGAGGTGAGGTGGGGGGTGGGATATGTTTATGGCAAACAAAGGAAACAAAGAAGGCACCGAAGGAGTAGTGGAGAATTGAAATAACGCTACTGTACAACTTTGGACAGCTCCATGTCTAACAATGATTGTGTGACTTGAAGGTCTACGAGCTATGATGGGGTACATCTGTTGTTACCTGCCTAACTTAGACCAAATCTCACAAGGGAAGTGGTATCAGCTGTTCTTATTCCCAATCCCAGAGATAACCTGATTTGGCACTCTCACCTTGAAGCACCAAAGGCTGACTTCTCAGAAAAATGCAAATACCCACTAGATATTACACAGAAACCCCTGCTAGTATCAAGATTTGCCAAATCATTTAAATGTTAATCATGGCTCTATTTTTTTCAACTATTTTTAAATATTCAGTAAAAGACAAAAGTGGTGTTTTCTAGAACTCAGTGTTTTCTTATTTCATTTGGAAAGGTGGGTTTAAAGGCTGAAATTCAGTTTGGTAAAGGTGAGGGATCACACAGTTTCTGCAGTGACAGAAGCCACTACAAACCCTGGCAATAAAAGGTAATCTTTAAAAATAAAAATCTGTCATCTACCAACCCAACATCTCCTGACACTCCCCACCACACACATACTTAACACCCCTCACTGGCTTCCCATGGATCTCACAATAAAGACCCCAACCCTATGAGGTCCTACCTACAGAGTCTGACCCCTAACTTGGTTTCCAGCCTCATTTCATTCCATTCTCCTCCCTGATCTGCATTCTCTCCATGCTGCAGCTACATTGGCTTTCTTATGGTCCCTTAAATAAACCACAGTGCACCCTGCCATAGGGCCTCACACATGCTGTCCCCTCTGCTCACAACTCTTCCTCCCACACCTCCACCTCTTTAACGAGTACTCAGCTCAAGCACCATTAGTTCTTCAGGGAAGCCTTCCTTAACCCCACACCCAACATCTATGACAAGTTCCTCACTGGTGAGATCTCACAGAATCACACTCTTTTTCCTTCAGGGCATTTATCTCATCTTCTCATTTAGAATTATACCTTCATGTCTGTGGTTACTGGGCTAATCTTGTCTCCTACTTAGACTGTAAGCTTCAGGAAAGCAGAAATTGTGTTTGGTTTTGCTCTTCATCCTATCCTACCTCCTAATGTGGTTCCTGGCACATAGCAAACACCCAATTTGTTGAATAAACAGGTAAATGTATAGATGGATGAATGAATGAATGAATGAATGAACACAGAAAAAGAGAATTGCTGATTTTGGTTGGTTGGCTTGAAACTTCTTGGGGTTTAAATGTAGAAATGGGGAGGTAAAACCAGAGGTGGCTGGGTGGAAGGTGTACATGGTGACAACTGTTAGAGAGACTTCCTCCCTCTCCACTGGTGAGAGGGCAGGGTTGGTGGGGAGGTAGAAAAGCACCATCAGAAGTCACAGCATAGCTGCCAACCTCATCACAGAGGACCAAATAAAAATACCCAGGCCTTAGAGTAAATGAAAATTATTCACTTCACAATCAGGAAGAAATGCTGTGGAATTAAAGTTAGAGTATATCCTTCAATTGGATTTCATTCTCCAGGGCCCTAAAGTTAACCAGCTGGAATCATTTTTTAAGGAACATCCTATTTAACCTGTGGAAGTGGAGCACCTGCCTTTTAATGGAAAAACTACTTCTCATTGTAAACGTAGCACACAATGTTCTTGGCTTCTTTGGTCTCCAGAAAAGGTAATTCAGATATCTCCCCATGTCCTCACTGTATGTTGAACCTCCTATGTCAACAAAACAGGCCAGATTAATAGATAACTTTTTTAAAAATAATAAGTGGAAAGTATCAGCCCATCCTGAGAAATACTAGGCAGGACAGCCTATATAGACATATCTGCCTCTCAAGAAGTGGTAGGGGGCTTAGGAAGCTAGAGATTTAAGGACCCCACATAACCAACTTGAGAGCCACCATATTCAGACAACAGACCAAGTTTACCATGCATTCAAAAGTTCTGTTCCTTAAAAAGCATCAACAAAGTATGATTTGTTAATTAATCAGTTAATTCAATATTCCTACTTGGCAGAAGCCCCTGCCGGTGTCTCCCTATACAGTGGAGAGAGTACCCTTCTTTGAGCATGCTATAACCCAACAAAGGAACTAAGATCAGGAAAGACTAAGGTTTTGGCCATCAGCACAAGGTACCGGTATGGGTGTCAGCAAGTTCGGACCGTCCATAGCCAAGAGCATTTACTGTATACCAAGTGCTTTACATGTATTTTCTCATGAAATCTTCACAACCCCTTAGATACATAAAATTATAGTCTCCTTCAAGAAGTCGAGTAATATATCCAAAGTCACAGTTAAAAAGTGGTTTCAAGCCCAGGTCTCTGTGATTCTAAAGCTCATGCTCACAGCCTCTGAGTCCCTGGGGCTTGCAGAGTTCAGGGACAGGAAGAGCTTGAGGCTGGCCTGAAGGCAAGACTTGATGAGGAAGGGGACTCTGAACTAGACCTTAAACAGGGGCAACCCTGAGATGGGCCGGAGAAGGAGAAAGGTTGACTCATGGTGGAGAGAGGGTGTAGAGAGAGGACAGAGGAGAAAGGCGAAAGGGAAAAAAGCAAGGCCAGCTCTTTGAATACAACTATTTTAGAGCAAGAGATGAGTGAAGATAAGCTGCACTGTAGATCATAGTAACAAGTCCCACCTTGTCTTTCCTTGTAAAGTACCACCCTACACAGAAAGGTTTGAGGAGGGAACTGGGAGAAGGGTCAGTAGGAAGTGAATCTTTTTTTTTTTTTTTTTTTGCCCTCGTTCTGCCCCTCTCTTGGCCCCAGTGCAGTATCTCAGGCGCTCACCCATCCAGCCCATTGTCGTGCCATAAGCCTTTGCAGTCCTATGTCCCAAGAGGGGCAGCATGTTGGCCTAAAGTCATTGAGCAGAGCCTGGCTGGTTCCAAGTGGAACTGGAAATTGATTCCTTCTACTGGCTGTGGACTGTGAGCCAGAGGTGTTGGGGGTATGTGTGTCAGGCTACCCTCAGTCTCCTGTTAGACAAGCAGCTTTCCAAGGAAGATGGGAACAAGTCTGTGGCATGTGTTGCAACTGTTCAAGGCTGGACAGGTTCACGAGATCCGGGCAGATGGAAAAATATTCACAAAGTCATGGGGATGCTTGACATGCCTTTATTCACGGGTGGGCAATCCATGGATGCTGCTAGTAGCATGTCCCCTTGCATGTCACCTGTCCCCCTGTGTGGCACCCAGCAGGGAGTCCCTACCCTTTTAAGTACTAAATACAAAGAAAGCCAACAGGGTGCCAGCAGGTATTATGCAACAGAGCTTCGTACTACTCGTGTAAGGCCACTCAAGGGTATCGGGACAGTTTATCTAACCCGGTCTCAAAGCTATAAGAATGCCACTTATAAGGCCCATTCTCAAGGTTATGGGAAACTGCTTCCCTTAGCTGCCCAGACACCTGGGCGAGGAAGCCAGACTACCTCCGTTTACCCTACGTGGCATAAGCAGAGTCCTGTTCTTAAGCCCTACCATCACCACACACACACGTTTCACATAGAAATGCCCTCTCTAAACAGCCTTTCATACATTCATTTGTTCACTCACATGTTCCACAGGCAATTATTGAATGGCCATTTCAAGCCAGGAACTGTGCCAGGTGTTGGGGAAGTCTGGGTCAAAACAAGACAGGGCCCCTAACCTCAGGAGCTGTATATTCTGTTGATGGTGGGTGCTGGTAACAGATGGTCAGGCAAGAGTAACCGTAATGAACGTTGTGATAAAGAGACGCTTAGGAGGCTCCATGGGACTCTAACTGCCCACACTGTAAGCTGCTTGTCTTCATTCTTACACCTCCAAAGCCCATCACTGTGCCTGACAGATAGTAGGTGCTCAGTAGGCTATTAGTGAATTAACAGTAGGCTGACCCCCAACTCTGTCTCTCTGTGTTTTCTCCCCAGTGGGGAGAAGCCTTACAATTGGCACCCTAAGCCTGAATGACAAGAGATAAGGGTACATGGCAATTTTTCAATTAGGTCACAGCATGTTAGAGTTGGGAGGAACTAGACAGGGTTGTCTGGATCATCTCCCTTGCCTCCCAGAAATCATGTCCCTATAGTGGGGGTTCTTCATGAGCCACTTAGACTAATTGCTCCTCATCCAGATGATGTTCTAAGAAAACTCAAGGTGGTCAATGTCCCTATTAAAACTCAGGAATCCAGACTTTCACACAGAACTTCTGAGATGTAACTTCAGTTTTCTTGTGCTTCCGCAGAGGCTCTACCCTGGCTCACACTAGTGAGTAGTGGGCGAGAAGTCCAGACTCCCTGGGCTTCCTCCTTTGTGTGTGTGTGTGTGTGTGTGTGTGTGTGTGTGTGTGTGTGTGTGTGATGGGGGAGTGGAACCCAACTGCAATAATTTGGAACATACACCTTTGGGGAGGATATGGTTACAGAGCTCTTCTCATTAAATCCTAACACGCTTGCGTCCCCATCATCCTACTGGTTCCCTCAGTGCAAAAGCAGCTGTGACCTGCTATGCTAGAGAAAGTCCTTTCTCTTTGACAGCTCCAGCTGGCCTGATGGGCCACCCCCTCCTCTGAGCTAATGGGCCAGGAAAACAGCAATCACTGCTTCTTGTTGGGGTCCTCCCACACCACAGGGGCCTCCTGCAGGCCCTGGGGCCCTGGGGCAGCAGAACCATTCTGAAGAAAGCTGAGAAAGAGAGCAAAGAGTCTGAGAAGTGACTCTGTGTTTGGAGGACAGTGGCCCTTGAAGCACAGCAGGCATCTGAGATGACAGGAAAGGGAGGTTGTAAAGGAATAACTAGGCATCTGCCCCCTCATGCAAGGCAGGCTAATATAAGGCCCGGAAGGGGGCTGGCTGGAGTCCCAGCCCTTCAGCCAGAAACCTCCTTGGAATTGGGACATGCTCAAAGGCCCCTAGCTGGGCAGTGGCGGAATGGGATTAGAACCAAGTCTCTTGATTCCCACTCTTGAATTTTTTTCTCATCACCCTGCCACCTCCCAGGTATGAGTCTTATGGGAGTGTTCTTGACCTGTCAAATCCTGGAACTTTCCTTTCAAAGAGGACTCCTGCTTGCCAGACAGGACTGGGCTTTTCTGTTTCTGACCAGTGGCCTTCTTAACCCTCCAATGTCAACTATCTCACTGTCCCTACCCACCCCCTTCCTGGTAAAGATCTAGTGGGGTCTTCAGGAGTCCTGCGATGGTGGGAGGAGTGTGGGTAGCCTGAGCCCGGCCCAGCCACAGACCTTCCAGGAACAGTGGGCATGTGCCTTGGCATCGGGGCATGCTGATCCTTCTCTCCAGAGAGGGCAGTGTGGGGGGAACGGGGAGGAATCCAGCGACTTCTTGGCAATACAAATTCCTGCTCTCCCCCTCAGTCTGACCCTTGTCTGGCCGTTTGAGCCAAGGCAATACCGACAGGCAGGGCAGTTTGGAAAAGGAGGGAGAGGCGAGTTTGCTGGTTTGTTTGGCCAGCACTGAGCATGAGCTCTGTCTACCCCTCCTCCGAGGGCTGTCTCCACTAGCTCCTCTCCCTGTCTACCCATCTCCTCCCTCCTGTCCCTCTGGGTTGCTCGGGCGCCACTGCTACTGTCCCCAGCCTGCTCCACCAGCCCGGCCAAAGGGCGGCGTAAGTCACAGCGCTGCCACCAGCCCACGGCTTGCCCGTGGCGTATAAAGGTTGCCTCGGCGGGAGGTGGCCCAGCCCTGACCGCTGGCCCGAGGCGCACAGAGCATGGCCCGAAGTGCGGAGCGAGGCTGCGGGGGTGCAGGCTGGGGGCTGCGCAGTGCCCTGACTGCGGTGGCCCTACTCTCGGCGCTCAATGCCGCCGGCACGGTGTTTGCGCTGTGCCAGTGGCGCGGCCTGAGCGCGGCGCTGCGGATGCTGGAGGAACAGCGAGCCAGGGAGCAGAGAGAGGACAGCGCCCTGCGCGCCTTCCTGGAGGAGTTGAGTCGCTCGCCGCGCTGGGCGCCCGCGCCACCCCCGGACCCGGTGGGCGCGGCGCGCAACAAGCGCAGCGGGAGCGGAGAGCCAGTGCCGCACCTCCGAGCCGAGAGCCAAGACATGCTGATGATGATGACCTACTCCATGGTGCCGGTAGGCGGGGCTTGACTCGCCAGGGCGCCCCTGCCTTGGTGGGCGGCGGGCAGTGTGGGGGAAGAGCTCCACGCCCTCTCCTCCCCTGGCCAGGTGGCAGGGGGCTGTGGAGAGAGTGCCCTGAGGATGTCATCTTAGCCCTCAGGGGTCAGTGTCTTCATCAGTTAAATGGGGAAGAGATGAAGGGGTAAGTCTTCCACCTCTGACGCCAGCTGAGTCTGCAGGTAAAGGAGGGGTATAGGCAGTGTTTGTAAGAGCTTACTTTTCTTCCTAACTTTGGACAAAAGTTTTCGCTTTCTGGTGTGAACAGAGCCCCAGTGGTCCCCGGGCTCTGCCTCACTGAGGCCGCATGAGAGCAGGGAAGGAGCACATCTGAAAGGATGCGGGCTTCTTCAATAAAGGGATTCTTTTCCTGGCATAATCTAGTGTTCTGGTTCTTCACTTGGCCTCCGTCCCCACGAGATTGCTGACCTAATTGTCTCTGTTTAAGTGAAAACAGTCAGCCCTAATTTTACTAACCACCTAGGACCTTGATGCTCAGAAACGCTCCTGGGCCTAAAGCCGTTTTCTTAAAAGTGTCAGCGCTGATGGTTCTATGGAGTCTGTAGAGCTCCAGCAACCCTTCCAGGCAGCGCATCTGGGAAGGATTCATACTTTTCATTATATTTTCAAAGGCACTCCACTGCACTCAAACCCAAAAGGTTCGAGAAATACTGCTCTAAAGAGATTCTTTAAAGCAAAGCCCAAAAAATCTTTTTTCCAGTGTTAAGTTTCTTTGCTTTTGGTGATTTTTAACTCAGCCTTTGTCTAACAGTTGCATGTAGATCACATTGCTGTTCCCCATTCCACTTTATGGTCCAGCACAACCAGTCTCATTGCACTTTGTAATTACAGCGGTTTCAGTTCTGCCACTTCAAGTCAAGTGTGGGGAATCATTCCAGGACCCTAGGCATTTGAAGATCAACCCACTTACTGCTCTGTTATCATAGAAGCTTTTACATGTCTTATGTGAGCTGAAGTGCTTTTAAAACTACATGGACGTACTACATACTGCAAACACATTTTTGAGAGATCAAATTTTCTATCCCTGGCTTCATTTTTTTTTTTAACCCATAAACATTTAAAAATCTGAACCTAAGCAAAAATTCAAAAACAGACCTCTGTAAAATGAAGAAATATTGTTAAGGGAATTTGCGCGCTCCCTCTCTCTCTCTCTCTCTCTCTCTCTCTCTCTCTCTCTCTCGTCTATCTACTGTGCATTTTGAGGAGCTTTCTTGGAACCCTCCAAGAAGGATACATCTGAACATCAACATTTCATATTTTCAATCCTGCTTTGAAAGTAGAGGCTTATGTATCCAAATTGCAGCCTGTTCATCCACTAACTCAAGAGAACAGACTCATTTCTGTGTCAGTCTGAAAGCTAAATTTAACTACCACCACCTGCTCTATTACAGGTCAGAGAGCAGGAACCACATTTATCTGGCTGAAAAATGTTTATAGATTATCACCAACTCACCCCCCCACCCCCACTTGCAATGGGCATGCTTTCACCTTTTAAAGCCAATGAGGGAATTTCCATGCTGCCTTTCCTCTTGGGAGTAGTTTTCAAACAGTTGGCACATTAAAATGTAGATTCCAGGGCTCTACCCTCAGACATAAAATCATAATTTCCCCACCCTTCCACCCCATGGTGAGTTTGATGCAGGTGGTTCAGGTGCCACACTTTGAGAAAGGCTGCTCTAGACCACCTCTAACTTCAGTATACTTATGAATATCTTAGGGGTCTTGTTGAAATGCTGATTCGGATCCAGAAGGTCTAAGTTGGGGCCTGAGATTCTGCATTTCTAACACGTTCCACTGATACCGAGGCTGCTGGTCTGAGGACCATACTTTCAGTAGCAGGTTCTAGAGCAGCAGTTGCATATTGAAATTGTATGGGGAGCTTTCAACATGACTGTGCATGGGTCCCACCCCTGGAGATTCTGAATTAATTGTCAGGGGTGCAGCCTGGGGGTGGATGCCCACTCACTAGCAGGAAGGCTAGGGTGTGACTTCCTGATGACAGAAAGCTGCCCTAAGCATCTCACTCTCACAAGGTCCCCCTTGAGGCTTCTGCTTCAGGTGCAGGAACCAATTTTATTACTGAAAAGCCCTTTTCTTCCTTTCTTCTTTCTTTCTTTCCTCCCTCCCTCCCTCTCTCTTTCTCTCTCTCTCTCTCTCTCTTTCTTTCTTTCTTGGCAACATTCTCACAATTCACCTTTGCAGATTTTTCTCATGTTTACTCTGACTTTCTCAGAACAGAAAATTATTCACTTGAGGAAACAGTTTTTTAAAAAGACCTGTCCATAGAGCACTGCTAGTAGAGAAGTTGCTAAAAGAACTATTTAGTCCACAGGTGGACAGTTGGTGCGCACACTCGTTAAGGCTGAAGTCTACACCCCCTTTCAAACAGCACCAGTAGGTCTTCCATGAGGGTGCAATCAGAGGCCCCCTCATTGAGGTCCTATGTCCTTAGAGATCTAGGAACAAACAAATAAGCTGTCCACAGACTAATATCATCATTTTAAAAAGTCCTCCAAAATGGCTCATTTATCCATAATGAACCTCCTCAAGCTAACAGAATTCAGAGTTCTGTGCTTTTGGCTGAAAGTACATCTACTCAGCATGGTAATTCTGGCTAGCACATTCTGACCAGGGACTCGTTGGCAGCTGTAAATAACTTTGTTAAAAGGGCAATGTAACTAATTACTACATAAGGACAGTTAAATCTGTCATCCTGCACAGGAACTAGGGTTGAGCACCCAGTAGGAAGAAAGTTTTACTTCTTACAATGGGCACCTCAAACTCTGAACAGATCAAAAATTTATAGTTTAAGAAATGAAGCTTTAAAATTACTAGAAGAAAATATGAATAACTCATTTTTAATCTTGAAATGGAGAAGACCTTTCTTTCAAACTCTAACTTGAAAGCCAGAAGCAAACAATAAATAAATAAACTTAACTACATTTAACAGCAGATACAATGAAACTTCTGTATAGCAAATAACAAGAAGAAACAAACGTATGCCATCAACAAAGGCAAAGGCAAATAACAAATTGGAAAAAAATATTTGCAGCTCGTATCATATATACAGGGCTAATCTTCCCGATGTCTATATAAGCTCTCCTAGAAGATGATAAGGAAAAAAAACCTAAGGATAATATGGGTAAAATCAGCAACAAAAATAGGAATTAAATAGGAAAATGGAAGACAATTCTCAGAAAAAGAAATGTGAATGTCTCTTAAATACATGAGAAAAGATCTCTTGATTTAAAAACAGGAATTATGATGACCCTGAGTAGTTTTTACCTGTCAGAATGACAAAACCATAGAAGTTTGACAACACTTTCTGTTGAAGAAGCAGAAGGGACACAGCCATACACTTGCATTGTGGTTTGGGGTGCAAAAGGGTACAGCCTGTGAGGAAGGCAACTTATCGACACCTAAAAAAATTACAAATACATTTATCCTCTGACCCAGCACTTCCACTTGTGGGAATTTATCCCGGACAACAGACTTTACCACCTATGAAATGGCGTAAATACATAGTTGTTCACTGTACAATATTTGTAAAAGCAAAAGACTTTTAGCAACCTCAGGACTCGTCAAACTGGCCTGTGCACCCCCTGGGATGGGAGGTGGCTGTAACACAAGAATGAGGATGTTCTCTCTGTTCTGCTGTTGGAACAATCCCCAGGGTATACTCATTTTAAGTGAGGAGAGCAAAGCAGTGAAAAGCATATATTGCACTACTTTGTTTAAGGTAGAAGAGGAAGAATACATGAAGAAATGAACAAAAGTGCTTGCTTAGGCAGGGTGGGGATACAGTGGGAACGAGCCTTCCACTGTATAGCTTTGTGTATTATTTTGACTTTTGAACCATGTGATTGTGTTACTCTTTTGTGAGTGAAAAGGCTGTAAGCACAAGGTCCTGTAGCAGCTGCCCGCGGGCTGGAGGTGCTGGAGCGAGGCAGGGAGCCGGCCGAGGTTCCTGTGCTCCGTCTAAACCAGAGGCTCTTGCTGATCGTTGCCCTGTGAGAACGAGAACCCAGTGTGCCTGACCTTTTGATTTTTTTCAAGAGAAGTTAAAAAAATCTGACTTTTTAATGTAAATTCGCTTGACTTTTAAATATTGACAAAAAAATTTAAAAAGTGTTTTTTAATGGGCTGACAGTGTGTCAGCCAAACAACGCGTTGTTAGGGGCCAGTTAGGACCTCCCAGCTTAGTTGGCGGCATTCGCAGCCTGTGATCATGGGTGGTTTGGGACAAAAATGGCTTTCTGTGGCTCAGCCACAACTCCGTGCCACACTATCATTCCCCAGCCTGACTCTGATGGGGTAATAGTTGTGGTGCCATCGTTATTGTTATGTTGGTTGAGTGGAGATGGCTTTTTTGTGTTTGGTTTGGTTTGGCTTTTGTTTTGTTTTTTTTTTTTTTGAGCTGTTTCTAAAAATCAACTCCACTTTCAGTGGATGGAGATTTCCCTTCACTGTGGTTTTTCGGAAGCATGTGCTGCAGTTCTGAGGGTGGTTCTCAAGGAGGAGAGTCCAGCTGTGCTAAGCAGTAACACGTTATTGTAACAGCGCTTTTTACAACGACTGCTATGATGTACATGTTTGTAGATCTCTGCATTATCTTGTTTAAAGGGGAAAAAAATCTTATCACCCACAGTCACAGCTCCTGTTTGCATGGATACCACATTTCCTTGAAGGCCCTAAATTGGCTGTGCCGGGGTTTACCTCCCTTTCCCGCCCCTTGGACTGGGTCACTTCCACGTGGTATAAAAGCTGAGGATTTCATGCCAGGGTCAATGCACCGTGGTCTACAGACCAAATCCAGCCTGCCACTTGTTTTTGTACAGCCCACAAAGTAACGATCTTTTTTACATTTGTAAATGGTTAGGGAAAAAATCAAAAGAATCATACTTCACAACACATCAACATATGAAATTCAAATTTCAGTGGCCATCAAGAAAGTTTTATTGGCATACAACCACGCCCATGTGGTTACCTATTGTCTGTGGTTCCTTTCACAGGAAACAGCAGAAGTGAGTAGCTGTCACAGAGACCAAATGTCCCACAAAGCCCGAACTATTTTCTGTCTGGTCCTTTACAGAAGTTCGTGGACCCTTGACTGTGGTCCAGTGGAGCAGAGGGGTGCTGGAGGCCATCCCTTTGCAGAGCCCAAGCTACTGAATCAGGATTGTACTTGCATTGGTTAACGCTGGGTTTAATGCCTCCCTGAAGATGACATATCAAAGACAGCACTGACCTGAGAGCTTGGTTGTGCTTGAGAGGGAGGCTGTGGTACTGCACCTGTCCTCAAGCCTTGCTCCTCTAGGCTGGCTTCCCAAGTCAAGAGCAGTCAATGTTAGGAAAGCTTTAACCACCCATTAACCCCATATCTAGGCCTTGTTTCAGAGCTCATCTGTTCTCTTCAGTCGGAGGGGAGAAATTCACACCCCGTAGGTCCTGCAGCGTGGAGTGGGTCCTGGTGAGAAAGCAGAGGTGTGACACAGAGGGACACAAAAAGACAGAGCAGCCACAGTCATAAACCCAAATGCAGAGCCTGGGAGGTGGGCTTCCCTGGCCTTCCTCATAGCACATGATGAGCACATGGCACTTGAGATGTCACAAGTGTGATTGTCTCTGTGTGATTGAATTACCATGTCAGAAGCTATTTTTGGCATCACTTAAGGGTGGGGGAGAACTTGAAGTGACACCTTTGCTGAGACTGTGTCTGGTGTTGGAACTTGGAACACACACATAAACCTAACTTGTGTATCAGGTCTTGATGGTATGTCGAGCAAGACAGGAGAGAGCTGACCCTTTAGCACATCCTTCAGACACTTCATCGACACATAGTTTGCACTCATACAAATAAAACATTCAATGTAGATATGCATCGTTGTCATGATTCTCTAAGAACATATGTAAGGAACAAGTGGGTCAAGACTGAGCATCTGGACCCGTGAGAACAGAGCGGTTGTACAGACCACATGAATGACGTTAAACCACTTGGACCTGCTCCCAGATCCTGGAGCTGTTAACCAGCCTCTAGTGTCTTCCTACCCGAAATAGTGGAGGGGAGGCAGCAGGAACAAGCCTGCTAAGCCTTTACAACCTGAGCAGGATGGATCTTCAGGGGCTTGGTGAATTTTCTACTATTTATCTGTGATGTCCCTAGCTCTTCTTCAACCTACACTGCCACTATGCCAGGGGAAAAATGGGTTTTTCCCTTTGGAACCCAAAACCATATGCCACATTGGAAAAGGCCACTCCGCTCTGGGGAGACAGCAGAACACCTTACACCAGCTGATCGCTTAGTGGCACTAGCCCACAGTCTGAGAGATCCTTGGGCAGAGGGCCCTTTCTGGATAAGTTGCAGAACAACTTCTCAGATCGTGGGCCTTCCAGTGCCAAGGGGTGGTTCATCCGGCAGTTGCCCTTCTCCCAGGCTCTCGCTAGGGCTGGCCCAGGGTTACCTCCACGTGGTGCTGCTGCTGCCTTCAACCGTTGTGTGCTTGCCCTTAACTTGAGCAGCCTGGGAGTCCTTCTTCACTGTTAGGTTCCCAGCCAAATCCTCTCTTCCTGATGCTTCCCTGAGGTATGAGCAGTGTGGACCCGGGAGTCAGACAGACTCACATCCTAGGCTCCCAGCTCGATAGCTGGGTGACCTTGGGCAAGTCTTTTAACTTCTCCAAGCCTCCATTTCCTCATCTGTAAGACTAAGATATGTCCACACCTTATGGAGTTGTTAGGAGTTGTTACCAACAAATGCTGTTGGTAAAGGCCAGCGCCTGGCACAGTTAGGTTCCCAGTAAGTGTTCATTGTTGCTGTTAGGATTAATCACTACTTATCATTAGCCCTTCTTGCCCCACGTTCTTGGCATTTTATTTGTGGGTTCACTCTTTATCTCCAGTTCCTTCAGCATGCCAAGTTGTCTGTTCATAAGTGCTTCTATCAACTGCTGCTTCAGAATAATATTTGGTTTCTTAAAGCCTAGATTGGCATCACCTCCCACCTCAATTATCTTGTCATTAAAAACAAGAGAGTTGGCCTTGATATGGCAACAGGGCTGTTCAGCAGGTCTGGGCTTCTCAGGCCCTCACCCACCCTGCAGGGCCACTGATGATGAGGGCTGGCAGAGTCGTCTTGACCCCACATCTGACAGGCTCAGCTGTTGGTAAATTCTGTTGAGTCCTGTTTGGTGGCAGTCCTAAAAAAAGTTTTGGATGCTTTTATTTGAAAAATTGACAAAATGTAAGTGGAAGGTAGAGCAAAAACAACTTCTAAGATAGGAGAACAATTTACTTCTTGGAGTCTCATGTTCTTTAGGATATGGTTACCTACATGGAAACTATCAGAACAGTCCTCAGATCTGATAAAACACACTTATCTGGGGGGCCGGGAGGACATTCTTGTTTTGCTCTACATTCCTCAAACTTCCCTCCCCTTCCCCCCCAAAAAAAGAAATCCTTGGCCAAATCTAGTCGACATTCAAGCTTAATTTACATGCATTTTATCTGCAGAGGGAAGGTCATGCTGTGTGAGAAAAGCTGAAGCTTTTAGGTTGTATTCTGCTACAAAGGGAGCATTTTTCAGCCCATCAGTTGCTTTTATGTAGCTCTTAGGATTTTAACAGCTCTGTATTTTCAGTACATATAATTTACTTCTGGTTTAACTAAAGTTCAAGACACAATTTTCTTTACTGAAAGGTAGAGTTAAAACAACAAGACTAACTAAAGATCATTTAAAATGCAATTTGTGGAGTTTGTTCTGAGTGCAATAGGTGAAGTAACCCCTTCATCTGCCACTCAGAAAAAAATTCTGTGCTCACTGAGGGCTGGGAACTTTGGAGACCCTGCCTGGGCTGTAAGGAAAAACTGTGAAGTACTTAGGAATGGGTTGTGGATAACCAGCTGTACCCAACCTAAAATGATCAGCTGGCAACTGCAAAATCATTGCCATTTTTTTAGTAATTCTAGTGGGTGAATGTTGGAGTCTGGAATCCTTTTCACTCAAAGGCAAAAAAAAAAAAAAAGTATTTTTCCTATATGTGCAACACTTGAGGAGGACCTTAAATCAATCCCTCTGAACAGGAAGACATATAAAGGAAAACCCTTTATAGTGAGTTAGTTGTGTGATGAGTATCAGGTAGTCAAGAAAAGAATGACGTTAAACCACTAACTAAAGTGGTTTAACTAAAGTGATGAAGGAAGTGATGTCCTAACTAAAGTGATGAAGGAAGATTTCATGGAGGAGACAGAATTTGAAATGGGCAATGTCGGGTTGGTGAGATTGGAGCAGGCAAGGAGGGCGAATCATTCCAAGCATAAGTAGCAACTTGAGCCAAGGTCTAGGGACTGGAATGAAAATTGTACAGGGCTGGAAGAGCAAGAGGCTGAGCAGGTCTTCCTGCACTGGGGAGTTTGGGTGGAGGGTGGAGCAGAACTAAGGTGGGCTGGTGAGAGAGAGCCTTGACTTTCCACTTTTAAGAAACAAGTGTGATGGACAGTTGGTAATATTGTAGACCTTTTACTGGGGTTAGAGGGGTGGAGAATCATGAGAAAAGTGGTTTTATAGGATTGATTTGGTGATGTGATTCAGGAAAGAGTAGATAGGGGAGAGACCAGAGGCAAGAAGAAAGTAAAACTATTGCATTAGTCCAGGCAAGAAATAACTCACGTGTGACTGAGGTGGTGGCATCAGAAATAGAAAAGAAGGTATATATCCTCAAAGTATCAAGAGAGACCATTGAATTGATCTGGATAACTATTTGGATATAAGAAAGAGACATGGTCTATCTGGTCCAAACCTATCCAACACTGAGAAGGGTGGTGGCGTCAGGGACAAAATTGAGGAAACACGGAAGAGGGGTTAGTTTGGAAGTGAGGATGCTGAATTTAAAACTGAATAGGAGATGAGAAGAGGGTAAAAAGTTTTGGGGTTGGAACTGAGGAATGAAAGCGTATTCAGGGAGAAGAAAGCATCCTGCTTCTAAAAAGAACTCTGTCTTCTTCAGGAGTGAGGTCATTATAATTCTAAAAAGTAAAAGGCAGACTCCAAAGTCTTTATAATGAGTGCTGGAATCATACTATATATGTTCGCCCCTGGCCCCCCTATTAGCTGTGTAACCTTTGACAGGTCACGCAAGCTCTCTGTGTTTCAGTTCCCTCATTCTTAAGAGGGCATAGCAGTATCTACCTTAGGTGTGAATCATAAGGATTCAGTTCAATAGTCCATGAAAAGTTCTTAGCATGACTCTTAGAACTCAGTATGTGGTAGCTTACTGTTTCTCAAGTACTTTCCTTCTGTGCTTCAGGGAATTTTGGAGTCTGCTAATAAATACAATGGAGATGGAATCAAGAGAACTTGCCAGACAAAAGGCAGATTCTGGGATGACTCTGAAGTCTGGGATCTCTGGTGACTGGGGAAAAACACACAGACCTCTAAAAAGAATGTCACTTCCCAGATTGTCATTTCTGGTCGATGGGCCGAAAAGGAAAAAATATCTATATTTTGGGAATCAGATTTAGGGAAGTTAATTATACTAATTATACTTTGCACATATTTTTATTGATGTCCAATGTGAACCCACACATTCATTCTTTCAGCGACCAAATCTTTCTGGAGCCCAGAGGAATGGCATGTTTCCAGACCAGTGGCTCCGTCCATCCAGTGTTCCGATGCTGACAGCATCAACAATCATTCTGTGGGTGAGCGGCTCACCCGAAGGACCTCCTCCAAATGTCTTCTGGAGTAAC
The DNA here is from genome assembly GCA_004027475.1 of Anoura caudifer. NCBI lineage: Eukaryota > Metazoa > Chordata > Mammalia > Chiroptera > Phyllostomidae > Anoura > Anoura caudifer. The sequence continues at coordinate 65,762 of PVKU01007684.1, read as the reverse complement.
CGCTCACAGTTATTCCCTGTGCTGAGAGAGGAGGGGGCTGAGCAGGGAGTGGGTTGACAAAGCATCTTCACAAGTGGTTTTGCTATGTGCAAAGAATGCCACAAGGCAGAGTCTGGGCATAATGGTTTGATTCTTCGTCCATTCCCCCAATATCGGACAAGTTACTTAACTATGGTTTATGTACTATAAGGTGTGGATAAGAATGCTTAGATAAAAATCAGAAATTCTCTAAAGATGCTTGTTGAAGGGAACAATGTGAACACGAAGTATTGTTATTAACAGTTAGGGAAAGATTATTCCAGCAGCACTCCTGCTTCAGACAACTCTGTGAGAGGCCTGGAGAGACAAGTGATTCTCAGCTCACTTCAGAACACTCATCCCTTTCTGCCCGAATTCCTTCTGTACTTATTTGTCTGTATGGCACAACTAAAACCCTGTCACAGTATAGTTGTGGTCTCTAATTTGTCATCTTTAGTCACCCTGTCTCTTTAAATATAGCTCAATGTTCTTTGCTGTGCCTCTAGTGAGGTATTTAATGAATACCTCTTCACAGATGAGTTCATCCACAGCTCAACAAGTACAAATATAAACTAAGCCCAGTTTCTGAATCCAGTTTCTTGGCATGCTAAGAGTTTTGAAGGTGGGCCCTGGAGCATTTTTTTTTAATTCCTTCCTCAGAATTCATGCCACCCACCAAATAGGAGACGGTGTCAGATATTGGTAAGACTGACTTAGGGGTCTGCTCTAACTGTTAGAATTCATTCATTCATTCATTCATTCATTCATTCATTCATGCCATGATTACTGAGTACCTACTCTGTCCAAGGCACTATTGTGGGTACAAGAGAAACAGTACGAACAATACATACAAATCCCCATCCTATTGGACTTCATGTTCTGGGGCGGCGGGGGGTGGGGGGGGCAGTGGCAGACAAAAACCAAAGTAAATTATCTATACTGTTAGAAGGAGATAGGTGTTATGGAGAACGATAGAGCAGTGAGAAAGTCAAGGAATGGGAAGGGAAGATACAATTATGGCATATGGATGGGGCAGACCTCACTGAGAAGGTGACATTTGAGAAAAAAACTTGGAGGAGGAGGAAGTGAGCCATGTGGATACATGGGGAAGGGCTGTTCAGGTAGAGGATGTAGCAAGTACAAAGGCCCTGAGGTAGGGCTGTGTCTGGAGAATTCAAGGAATAGCTAGGAGACTGGACCAGAGTAAGTGGGAGGGAGTAGTAGGCAGGGAGGTCAGAAAGATGTAGGGGGGAGGAGGAGCAAGGGAACCAGATTAGGTAGGACCTGGCAAGCTGTTGTGAAGATATTGGCCTTTATGGGGAGTCTTTAAAGGACTTCAGGCAGAGAAGTATCATGATCTCACCTGCCTTTCCAAAGAATCGCTAGGAGACTAGACCCCATGTGTGTGCAGGGTGAGCAGTGGAATTAGAGAGGCCATTAACGTAGCTGTTGCAATAATCCGGGTGAAAGAAGAGAGTGGTTTAGACCAGGGTGGTAGCTGTAGAGACGGTAAAAGGTAGACAGTGTCTAGATATGTCTGATGGTGGAGTGGATGGAATTTGCTGACAACTTTAATGTGAGGTGCGAAATGAGGAGAAAAGGAGTTAAATGACCTCAAGGTTAGTGGCCAAGCAGTGGGAAGATAGAATTGCCTTGGCAGAACTGCAGATGGAACAGCATTGAGGGGAATACCAGGAGTTCAGCTGGGGGCATGTTAACATTATTTCCATTAGATTTCCCAGTGAAGATGTTGAAGAGGCAGCTGCGTACCAGAGTCTAGGAGGGGGTCGCAGTTGGAAGTGTGCCAGGAAATAGTGGAGATGCTGCACTTGACAATGTTCATTCCCTGGACACAGGCAGGGTCTAATCCAGAGTCTTTCTACTCCTTATTAAATGAATGAAAGAAAGAAAGAAGAAAGAAAGAAAGAAAAGAAAAGAAAAGAAAAGAAAAGAAAAGAAAAGAAAAGAAAAGAAAAGAAAAGAAAAGAAAGCTCTTTTATAAACAACCAAATTAAATCAATTAACTGTGTTGTGAGCCTTTTGTGCCAGAGATTTTTGTCTTACCTTTATAAGCACAGGGTCAGGCTTATAAAGCGTTTGCTGATGAGTAAATAGGTACTTCTAAATCAGTCAGAAATATCTTGGAAAGGAGTTTAAAAGAAACCTTGTACCAACTAAGCAATATGTAAGTCAATATAACAAATGCTAAGTGCTTGTTCTGGGCAGTGTGGGTGCGCTCTGTGGGTAATGAGGAAGAACAACTGCCCCCGAGGAATGCATTGACTAGTGGGAGGGGGATGGCAAATCCTCAAACACTTACAACACAAAGAAAAGGATTATAGGATCCTCAGAGAAGTAAGAATAAAATCCAGTGGGCGATCAGGAAAGGTTTTGAGAAGGAGGCGGCATTTGAGCCACGTCTGGAAGGATAGGCAGGATTTCAGAAGCAAGGACTGGGAAGAGCGAAGAACATGCTTGAAGGGCAGGTGGTTTATTTTAGTTAGAGCATGGTACAGGTAGACATAAAAGTGTGTGAAAAGTCTTTGCTTCCATTCCTGAGTATAGAATTGAAAGTGTTTTCTTTTTAGAAATGCCCCTAGGATTTTCTTTGTTGCATGTTTTAAGCAGTTTTATTATGGTATTGCCTGAGTGTCATTTTCTCCATGTTTCTTGTGCTTGAATTTTGTTGAGCTTTTTGGAGATACATGTTTATGAATTTCATTAAATTTTGGGAAGTTTGGTGGCTTCTGGTCAAGGTGGAGGTGTAGGTAGACATGCTTTGCCTCCTTGTGCAACCACAAGAAGAATTACAACTTATCTCAAAACAAATAACACCCAGAACTGCCAGAAAATCAAACTGTATGGAAGTCTGACAACCACGTATTTAAAGAGGCCACATTCATCCAGATGGGTAGGAGGGGTGGAGATGCAGAGCTGGGGAAGAGAGGTAAGGATGGCGGTGTGGCATGGAGAGGCAGCAGCCCCAGAATGGGTGGTCCCACGTTCATGTATGGTGGATAAGATTCAGGAGGGACACCTCGGGAGCAAGTGATCCCAGCCCCAGGCCAGACCACACAGCCCAGGGGTCCAACACCAGGAAGATAAAGCCCCATAACTTCTGGCCGTAAAAACCAGTGGGGGTTGTGGTAGGGAAAGAAACTGCCAGTTTCTCAGAAGAGTCTGAAAGGGCCCACATGGACTTAGAATGTATGGAATCTCACCCACTCTGGGATTCACCACCAGGGCAACAGCTGGAAGTGTGCCAGTTGCATACAGGAAGTAGGAGAAGTGACTAGAAATAGGGTAAATGCTGGGCCAACTTTCAGAAGCCAAGCAGTAGTATTGTCCCCTCTCTGAGCCCTCCCACACACAGAGTCACAAAGCAGTGAAGCAGGTTGCTCCGTGCTAGGTAATACCTAAGGCTCGGCCCCACACAATTCACAGGTGCCTTTTATAGAGAGTCAAAGCAGCTCTATCTAATAAACAGAAACAAACCCAGGGAGGCTGCCAATTTGAGGAGACAAAGAAATATGGCCCAAATGAAGGAACAGAACAAAACCCCAGAAAAAGAACTAAATGAAACAGAGATAGACAACCTATCAGATGCAGAAGTCAAAACACTGGTGATCGGGATGTTCACAGAACTCATTGAGTATGGCAACAACATAAAGGAAGAAGTGAAGGCTACACTAAGTTAAATAAATAAAAATCCACAGGGAACCAACAGTGAAGGGAAGGAAGCCAGTATGTTCCAAATCAACAATTTGGAACATAAGGAAGAAATAAACATTCATCCGGAACAGAAAGAAGAAACATGAAACAAGAATGGACTGGCAAGAAGTACTCAAAGTGAGGAAAAGCAAGGACCTACAACCTAGATTGCTCTATCCAGCAAAGCTCTCATTTAGAATGGAAGGGCAGATAAAGTGCTTCTCAGATAAGGTCAAGTTAAAGGAGTCATCATCACCAAGCCCTTATTATATGAAATGTTAAAGGGACTTATTTAAGAGAAAGAAGAAGATCAAAACTATAAACATTAAAATGGCAACAAACTCACAACTATCAACAACTGAATCTAAAAAATAAAAATAAATAAAAAACTAATCAAACAATAGAATAGAAACAGAATCATAGATGTGGAGATCATTTGAAGGGTTATCAGCTGGGTGAGGGGGGAGAATGGGGGAATAGGTACAGGGAATAAGAAGCATAGTTGGTAGGTACAAAATAGACAGAGGGAGGTTAAGAATAGTATAGGAAATGCAGAAGCCAAAGAACTTATATGCATGACCCATGGACATGAACTAAGCGGTGGATTGCTGGAAGGAAGGTGGGTACCAGGCAGAAGGTGGCAAAGAGGGAAAAGAACAGGACAACTGTAATAGCATAGTCAATAAAATATAGTTAAAAATTTTTGGAACATTTTCTGCCATTATTTTCTCAAATATTTTTCTGCCCTCTCTGCCAGAGACTTTAATGACACATGTATTGTGTTACTTGAAGTTGTCCCATTGCTCACAGATAATCTGCTCACTTTTTCAATTTTTTCTCCATGGTTTCATTTTGACTACTTTCTATTGCTAGGTATTGAAATTCACTAATCTTCTGCAATATTCAATCTGTTCTTAGTCCCATTCAGTGTACTTTTCACCTCAGACATTGTAATTTTCATTTCCAGAGATTTAAATTCAGTGTTTTTTATATTTTTTTATGTTTCTATTTATCATGTTTAATCTTGCCTCCAGCTTCTTGAACATTGAGAATACAGTTTAAATAACCTTTTTATTGTCTTTGTCTACTGATTCCTTTATATAGGCCATTTCTGGATGGGTTTCAATTAATTGATTCTTCCCCCATCATTATTAGTTGTGTTTTCCTGGTTATTTTCAAGCCTGGCAATTTCCTGTTGGATGCTAGGCATTGTGGATTTTACTTCGTTGAGTGCTATTGCTCAGTTGGGTACCTTTAATTGCCAAGGGGAAGAAATGCAAAGCCTTGGGTAAGTTCCACATGGCTGACTCTACAAATGACACATTCCAACCTCATACCACAAAGGCCCTACTGTCTGTTTAGTACTCGAGTAAGAAATCAAAGGAAGCACAAAAAGAACAGAAGATAAACCCAGCTTGAATCCAGAATAATCAGGAAGGGGAGGTGGCTGTCTCTCTTTCCCACTGAGGGATGAAGAGTTTACTCATTCACAGCTTTATGTGGAAGGCTCTGGGCTATGTGACTATATGTGTATATGGACTATATGTGTAACTATGAGAAAGCACGCCAGATGTGGTGGATTCCGGCCAGCCGGAGTCTTCGCCTATTGTGGCTGGAGACGAGAACAAATGCACATGTATTTTCTCAAAGTTACACATAATTTCATTTGAAAGCCATTCCATTGCAAAGCTACTAAAGGTATTTAGTATGTCTTTAAAATATATAGAGATAAAAAGAGCCATTCCTGTTTAAGTGCTGTGAGGCAGTTATAAAAAATACACAATTTATAAACCTCCCTTGCTCGCAAATGCTTAGGTTAGTGGAAACGAACAAGTAGTCAGGCAGCAGCCTAAGTGCCCTGATGGAAGAGTGTGGGGTGTGGTGGGACCACTTCAGAATGCCTCTGGCCTGGGATGGGAGGGAAGACTTTCTGGGAAGCAACACCTAAGCTACAACTAGGATGATACACGATGTGAGAGAATAACTAGGAGTTTTGTAACTCTTTTCTGATTGTGTGTCCATGATAGTATGTTAGAAAAGTATAAAACTTGTAATTTAAAAATTATTTTTCAAATTAGTAAGTTGGTGTAGCATGGTAACTAATGAAGAAGTTACCCTGTGATCCTTTTTACTTTGTTACTTTAAACTTATAAAGACTCAGCAGGAGAAGAACAAAAAGATCCCCACTATATCACTCAGGGTTCTGTTCTCAAGGTCTGAGCTTGTAAGGAGTTTTCTGGAAAGGAGAGAGGAGGAAAGGGGAAGAGAGAGGCAGAGAGAAGGTGTAGAACCTGAAAGATGTTGGAGCAGGCCCTTGTTTTGACAGGACAGGTAGAACTTCTCAAAGTGTGGGTGGGGCCATCTGCATCAAAAAAGACCTGGAGGATCTGTTTCAAATGCTGATGTCTGGGCTCCACACGGGATCTGAGTCAGAACTGATGGAGTTTGAGCCTGGGAACCTGTATGCACATTTCTCCCTAGGTGATTCTAATACATCCTACATTAGAGGATCTCGGGCCTGGAATTAAGCCAGATTGGGTGGGAGAAGGGATGTACCCAGGATGGTTATGAATGTGGCCCAACACAAAATCGAAAATTTACTTAAAACCTTTTTTTTTGCTCATCAGTTTTCATTAGTGTCTGTGTATTTAATGTTTGACCCAAGACAACTCTTCCAGTGTGGTCCAGAGACGCCAAAAGGTTGGACACCCCTGGATTAGAGGCTTGGTTGTGTGAGGTTTAAGAGGAGGGCTCAGCTCCGACTCCAGGACAGGCTGGATCTGGAACACCAGGGGGGAGGGAGCTGCAGGTGTTTGATTATGGTGAGGATGACTATTTTTTTCATGTTTATAGGTTATTTGAATTTTTCATTGTGTGAGATGTGTTCATTTGTGTTTTAGCTTATTTTTAATTTATAAAAATATCTTTCTTACTAATTTACAAATACCTTTTTACAAGAAAGTTATTAGGTTTTTGTATATTACACATGTAGCTATATTTTCCCCTTAATGCTTATAACATTTACTGAGAGCTCAGAACTTGCCAGAAGCTGTCTTAAGAGCTTTGGGTATGTATGTCAAAACTGTCCCTACCTGTGAGATAGTCACTATTGTTATCATTATTACAATATTATTCCCATTTAATACACAGGCCACTGAGGCTGAGAGAGGTTAAGCATCCTGTTCTCAGTCACAGAGCCAGCAAGGCAACTGGAAACTGGATGGAACAACTGTTCCAGAAGGAAAACCTCTGACTCCAAAGTCCGTGTTCTTTGGCAGTGGGTGTTATCTGTCTTTTACTTTTGTTTCTAGGTCTTTTCATGTTTATATGTGAAAGTTTATTTTTATGTCATCAAATCTATAAAGCCTTTCTTCTTAGGTTCTTCTTTTGCTTTCTGGCTTAGAGTCTTGTTTCCTACTTTAAGATCTCAAAGTTCAATAGTCACCTATACAGTATTTTCTCATAGTTACACATAATTCCATTTGAAAGCTATTCCATTGCATTAGTATGTGTTTAAAATATACAGAGATATAAACAGTTGTTCCCCTTTAAGAACCATTGGCCAAAATAAGTTATAAAATTGCTAAACTCAAAAATAGGCAATCTGAGACAAAACAACTTCTTAAGAATAAAGCGCAGACAAGGATTTGAGATTAGTAACTTGATATTTAGCTGTGAGATTTTCTTTTTATGACCAGGGGAGGATCCTCTCAAGATGAGACGCAATGTGAGTAGATAAGACACCACGCTGTCTCCCCATTTGCGTCTGTGCTAAAGGAAGGAAGACCCCCACACGAGAAATAGCAGGAGCCTGCATCCTGAGCCTCCTCTGGCAGTGACCCAGTGCTTTTGGTTCCTGAGCTGAGTGGGTGCCATAGGAGTCCTTGCTGCCAGTGACTCTCAACTAAGCAGGGATCAGGAGGGGAGGCAAAGGGACTGGCCTTTTGAACTGCAGACAGGACAAAGCTGAGACCCTGGGGCTGATTGGCACTTGAGGAGTTCAGGGTGGGAGAAAGGAAGGGTTTAGGGAGGGGGTTATAGTGACCAATGCTGGCTTATACTTATTGGGTTTGGGCACTTATTGATTTGTGTCTGGTTATTTCTATAACTCCTATGTTAATTTTCAATTCAGTTGATAAACAGAGCTAGTAATTAGGCCTTAGTTAGATATCTTTATAAAATAGTATGCATTGATTTTTCAAAAAGCAGAATCAGCTGATTTACATTCAAATCATGAAACATGTTTATATAACACCAGTACTAACATACACAGTTGTTTTCATAAGGACTCTTTCATTTAACCCTGGCCAGGTAGCTCAGGGGTCAGAGTGTCATCTCCATATGTCAAGGTTGTAGGTTGAATCCCCGGTCAGGGCACATACAAGGACTCCTTCATTTTCTCCTCACAGTTGCTCCCTGGGGTAAGGATTGCCATGGGCATTGTCAAAGGGCTGAGAAGCTCGTGCAGGGTCCTGTGTGGTCAACTGGCCACACCAGTCACCTGCCATCCCTGTATGACTGGGGCCAGAGCCTGAAGAAAGCCTGAAGCACACCTGTGGGAGGACATGGTCCTTCAGGGACCTCTGTCCTGCATTTCCGGATGTCCCCCATGTTCATAAGTGTCAAAGTGGGCTGTTCCCCAAGGCCCTGATCCCAGTTGTAAGTAATTTTGATGGAGACCTTGGGAGAGGGTGTTTGCTGGAACTGCCCCCTGCATCTGGGCTTGTTGAGGAGTCCTGAGCCCAGCCTGGCTACCTCAGCTTCCGTGACTTCCCAGCCTCTGTTTGCCAGAGGACTGGCCAGGGCTGGAGGGTGGCCTCCGAACCAACACTTGTTAATTACTTGTTCAGCACTGTCTTGGTGACTCCAGGTGACGACTAAGGCAGGGTAAGAAGGAGAGCTCTGGGAGGCTGCGCCCGGGCTCTAGCAATCCAGTTCAATGGCATGGACCCTACTCAGCCAGCCAACTGCCTTAGGCTAAATAATCTGACCCCTGCTCCTTGGAGGGCAAGTTGGCCCCAGAACCATCCTAACCCACTTAGCAAAGCAAGAGGAGCTGCTGAGTGCCATGCTTTCCCCAAGGCACTGCATCTTCAGTAAGGTTTGAGTCTCCTTTACCCTGTCTCGCTGACCCCACCCTGACCAGTCCTGGGTGCAGAACTCACTCAGGCGCCTTCCTCAAGAGAGCCCGGGAGGTTAGAGTGTTTGCGCCACAGGCCAGGGGTGCATCCCTGGCTTCCCGTTTTGTAGTAATGTGGATGTGGGGCAGAAGGAGGAAAGCCAGGTCTCAGGGCCCTAACAGGAGAACCCTACTATCTCCAAGCTGCTAATTTCTAGAGATTAAGGGGAGTGTCTGCCAAAGGAAAATTATCCTAAGCAAATAGACACAAAGAGAAACAAGTAACTAACCACATGGGAGATAGTCAGGTCCCATAATCAATGTTCCTGCCAGTCAGAAAGAAACATCACCGATGGAGGAGCACATTTCCCACCTGGCAGAGTGAGAAATCAACAACGAAGTTTTTATTGAGTATCTATTGCATGCTTGAGGTCATTCTAATGGGGGGAAAGGGAATGGATCAGTGAAAGGGGCAAACAGAAGAAGGATGAAACAGCCCTTCCTATAAAAGCCTATCTAGTTAGAAGCCAGAGGAACACCAAAAAGTGTGTGCCAACAACCACCAGCCACACAGTGGTGCCACTGGGCTCACAAGGCAGCAGTCGGTGGGGATCATGGTCTTTGGGGAAGGCCTGGCAGGACTCAGCTGGGCTCTGAGGCTCCCAAGCAGGATGGACCAACACAAGTGTTCAGCCCCCAGGCCAACCGATGAGGTGGGATGGCCAGGGCTTGCTCACTGGAGCTGACAAATGCCTGGACCTTTGGCTGATCTTCCCGTGGGGCTGCAGGACGAGGACAAAGCCCCATAGTTTCATGGCAAACCCCTCTTCCTGTTAGGGTTTTCAGATTGTTGTCACCATGTCTTGGCCCCAGAGTGAATTCCTGCCTTTCCCAGGGGTGAGCTGACTCCAGGAGTCCCAGGAGTTCTACTAATTCAGTGAGACTAGTTCCGTGTTCACAGAGGAATCTGGAAAGGCTGGTCAGGCCACCGGCAGGACCCATTTGGGCTGTCTTTTCTCCCATCACCACCACTTGTTGTCAACACCGACAACAAGGCGCCATGCAGTGTGGTATGTCCTTGTCCACTGCCACATCGATCTTTTCACTGGGGAGATGACCCTGACACGCCACAGGGTTCCTTCTGGGGAGGTGATTCCAGCTCTTCAGTGACATGTTGACCAAGGGTGCACTAAGCCTGAGCCCACAGCAGTACTGTTCTTTATGTGGCACTCAGGGTAATGGCTGTTGTCCCCACAGAATGTACCCTACAAGCTAGTGTAGCTGGGTGAGAAGGCCTTCCCACGGGTGCCAGGGACCTTTCTTGTGCCTTACCTACCCTCTTCCCAACTTGTTGGATTCTTACATCATGAAGCCAGGTTAACAATTGGCTGTTGCCTTCTCTCAAGGCAAACTCTGCTTGGGAGACAACTGATGGGCTTTCTGACTTGAACCCTATCTCCCCCGTGAAGTTCTAGGCCTGGAATTGGGCATTGTTCTCTGCACAGGGATACAGACGAAGAGAGAGCGGGCTCTGCTCTGACAATGCTCCCATTCTTTGGGGAGCAGGGGCAGGCCCTAAATAAATGTATACACAGGCAAGGCAATATTGGATATTGACAAGGGTCACAGAGACAGAAGCCAGGTGAGGTGGTGGGGAGTAGCTGCTGGACTACTTTCAGATGGGGACTCAGAGAAAATTCCCTGAGGAGCTGCCATTTGAGCTTAGTCCTCAGTGAAGATGTGGGCACAGGCCCTACCCGGGTAGCTCAATTGGTTAAGAGCATCATCCCAAATACACCAAGGTTGTGGGTTGGATCCCTGGTCAGGGCACAAGAATCAACCAATGAATGCATCAATAAGTAGAACAACAAATTGATACTTCTGTCTTTCTCTCAAATCAATAAATAAAATGTTTTTTAAAATAAAAGATGTGGGCACAGCATACTAGGCACAGCAAAGACCCTCCCATGATAATGGCCAGTGTAAATGGAGCAGAGTTGGGGGACTGGCCTCTAGGCAAGGCCCCATGACAAATGGATCAGGCCAACAGCCCCCAGGACAATGAGCTCTAAAGCCTCTTCTAGCATCCACCATTCTCTAGTCCTGAATTAAGACTTAGGAAGCCAGAAAGGCATAAAATAGCAGAGTGAATGGAAGCCACACTAACCTCCTCTAAGGACCAACCTGGAATTACAACTAAATTGTGGAGAAATCACTTGGAACAAACAACTGAACAATAATGAGAAAGAAAACTTATAACCTTGGACAGACAGAAGAATCAGCTTCAGCACAACCTGACTGGTAAGGAGTATGGTGGAGACTCGAGAAGGCTGGCTGGGCACCCACAGACAGCGTGCCAGAGGGATAATTAAGCAACCAGTTGGATCCCCCTGAGAAGTGTGGGGTCTAAACCATAAGCTGGGATCCCCATCCTAGAGAACTAGAGCCCAAAAAGTATACAGATAACAATCAACAGTGAAAAGTGGCAGGGTTGCTCTCTACCAGAGAGGGTTGGCTAGAGATACAAAGAGCTATTTAAAGGGCAAATGCACAAATTTTCATTTGCAGCCACTTACTCTGGGCTCCAGCAAACGTGGGGCAGAGTGGGCTGGAGATGCTTGAAGAGAGACTGGGACAGAGGCTTTGGGGAGCAGCTGCTGGCATCCTGGTGCTGAGTTATCCCCTATGTGACAGCACCCATCCTGCTCAGGCAGACCATGCCCCTCTGAGCAAGCAAGCAAGCAGGAGCAGCCTGAGGGAAAACAATAACCCTGACCCCAGGAGGGATTCTGCCCTGCCCTACTGTGGTTAAGCCTAACTGCTGAGTGCAGAGCAACTAGATTAACTGAAGGAGTCAGCCACAGACAGTAGATCCCTGGGAGTCTCGAACTGGCTGCCCAAGGCTAAACAGGGTCAACATCTGATATCACCAGAGGCAGATTCAGAAAGAAAAAAACAATGGTAAATACTATAGTCTACTGAGACCAAATGCACTGCAGTCTTTTCCATGATTTGTAATATTTTCTTTCCTGCATAGCTTTTTAATACTCATTTCTTGTCCAGCAAGTTTATACATACTAAGTCACTAGATTTTATACTATAGTTTATTTCTCTCCTTTCTATAATAGCCTTAATTTTTTTACACCTTTATTAATACTGGTTCATTTGCTGTTGATACTGAGAGTGTGGGGTGGGGAAGATATTTTTGCAGATGTGAGTTTGTTCCCTGAGCTTTGTTCTGTCAGCACCTGCACAACAACACACAAGGCATTGTGGGCAAAGTGACCCTAAGTCAACCAGCTGGAGGGAAGGACCCACCAAAGAGTGACCCAACAACAATCAAAACCCAATTACATCCAGAGAGCCAACATAAATGGCATAAAGGGCATCCCAAGAACATCATGTTCAGGAGATCAAGGAGACTGAACCACTGAATCTCACAGGTCTCCTACCACAGAAGTTCACACCGCAAAGACGGGGGTCAAAACAGATCAATTTAAGAAGCAGAAGCAAACAAGAAGAGTCTCACAAATAATGGGAAGACAAACAAACAACCCCCAACTGAAAGGGAGGGAGGAATCCTCAGAAAGAATGCTAAATGAAATAGAGGCAAGTAAACTATCAGACATTGAGTTCAAAACATGGTTATAAGGAAGCTAAATGAGCTGAGTGAGAATTACCCAAAACTACAGGGAAGCTATGAGGAACTCACTGCAAATTATATCAGCATGAAAAAGGACATAGAAACTATCAACAACAGCCAAGAGGAAATGAAGAATACAATTTCTGAATTTAAGAATACAGTATAAAGAATCAAAAGCAGTCTAGATAAAGCAGAGGATTGAATCAGAGAGCTGGAGGACAAGATAGAAAAAAATTCCCAGAAAGAGCAAGAAAAGAAAAAAAAACACTCAGAGAGAATGAAGAGGTGTAAGGGAACAGCAGGTTAACATGAAACATAGCAATATCTGTATTATACGGATACCAGAAGGAGAAGAAGAGCAAGGGATAGAAAACTGTTTGAAAAAGTAATGATAGAAATTTGATGAGAGAAAAAGTCACACAAAAGCAGGAAGCACAGAGGATCACAATGAAGAGGAACCCAAAGAGCCCCACTCCAAGACACATCATAATTAAAGTGGCAAAATTCCAAGACAAAGAGAGAATCCTAAAGGCAGCAAGGGAGAAATGGGAAGTAACATACAAGGGAGCCCTGATAAGGCTAGCAGCTGACTTCTCAATGGAAATGCTCCAAGCCAGAAGGGAAGGGCAAGAAATATTCCAAGTAATTAAAAGCAAAGGCCTGTAACCAAGGCTATTCTACCCAGCAAGGCTCTCAATTAAAATGGAAGGTGAAATAAAGAGTTTCCCCAGAGAAAAGAAGGCTCAAAGAATACACCTCCACCAAACCAACACTGCAAGATACACTAAAAGGACTGCTTTAAGAAGATGAAGAGTGAAAGAGAGAGGAACACAGGTACAAAGTGGGTAAAATGGCAATGAATAAGTACCTATCAATAATAGCCTTAAATGTAAATGGATTAAATGCTCCAATCAAAAGACGTAGGGTAGCTGAATGGATAAGAAAGCATGACCCACACATGCTGCCTACAAGAGACCCACATCAGCACAAGAGATCTATACAGACTGAAAATGAAGGATTGGAAAAAAATATTCCAAGCCAATGGACAGGGGAAAAAAAGCCGGGGTAGCAATACTTATATCAGACAAAATAGACTTAAAAACAAATGCCATAAAAAGAGACACAGAAGGACACTTTGTAGTACTCAAGGGAAGAATCCATCAAGAAGACATAAACATTATAAACATACATGTACCCAACATAGGAGCACCCAAATACATAAGGAAAATCTTGAAGGACTTCAAGAAAGATGTAGACAGCAACACACTTATGCTAGGGGATTTTAACACTCCAATGTCAAAAATGGATGGATCTTCCAACCAAAAAATCAACCAGGATATTGTAGCATTAAGCAATACCCCCTAGATCAAAATAGACAACTGACATAAATGGAACCTTTCATCCCAAAGAAGCAAAATACACATTCTTTTCAAGTGCACATGGAACATTTTCAAAGATAGACCACATGATAGGACACAAAACAAGCCTCAACAAATTCAAGAACATTGAAATCATATCAAGCATTTTTTTTGGGGGGGGACCATAAGGGTCTGAAACTAGAAATCCACCTCAAGGAAAAAACTCAAAAACACTCAAATTCATGGAGATTGAATAACATGGTATTAAACAAAGAATGGGTTAATAATGAGGTCAAGGAAGAAATCAAATAGTTTCTGGAAACAAATGAAAATGAACATAGAACAGTCCAAAACTTGTGGGACACAGTGAACAGAGTCCTGAGAGGGAAGTTCATAGCAATACAGGCCTACTTAAAAAAGATAGAAACATTTCAAATGAACAACCTAACCCTACATCTACAAGAACTGGAGGAACAACAACAAACAAAAGCCTAGATCGGGTAGAAGGAAGGAAATAACCAAGATCAGAGCAGAATTAAATAACAGATACTAAAAGAACAATCCAAAGGATCAATAAATCCAGGAGCTGATTCTCTGAAAAGATAAACAAAATTAACAAGCCTTTAAGCAAACTCATCAAGAAAAAAAGAGAGAGGACCAAAATAAACAAAATCAGAAATGAAACAAGGGAGATTATAGCTGATACCACAGAAATACAAAGGATTGCAGGAAATTACTGTGAACAGCTATGTGCCAAGAAATTTGAAAACCTGGGTGAAGTGGACAAATTTCTAGAAAAATATAATCTTCCAAAATGGAGTGAAGAAGCAGAAAGCCTAAAGAGACTGATAACAGCTGATGAAATCAAAGAAGTAATAATAATAATAATAAAAAAAAAACCTCCTGGCACACAAAAGCCCTGGAATGGATGGTTTCATAGGAGAATTTTACAAAACATTTAAGGAAGAGCTAACCCCTATCCTTCACAGACTGTTCCAAAAAAAATCTGAGAAGAGGAAAGACTCCCAAACTCTTTTTATGAAGTCAGCATCATCCTAATCCCAAAACCAGTAAAGACACAACAAAGAAAGAAAACTACAGGCCAACATCACTGATGAACATAGACACTAAAATCCTCAACAAAATATTGGCAAACCGCATCCAGCAATACATTATAAAGCTCATACAGCATGATCAAGTGGGATTCATCCCAAGCATGCAAGGATAGTACAATATTCTCAGAACAATAAACGTAATACATCACATGAACAAAAGGAAAGACAAAAATCACATGATCATATCAACAGATACAGAAAAAGCATTTGATAAGGTACAGCATCCATTTATGATAAAAACACTTGGCAAAGCAGGAGTAGAGAGAGCATACCTCAACATAATAAAGGCCATGTATGAGAGACCTACTGTCAACATCATACTCAATGGGCAAAAACTAAAAGCTTTTTCACTAAAATCAGGAACAAGACAAGGTTGTCCACTTTCATCACTTCTACTCAATATAGTATTGGAAGTCCTAGCCACAGTGATCAGACAAGAAAAAATAAATAAAAGGCATCCAAATTGGAAAGGAAGATGTAAAACTGTCATGGTTTGCAAATAACATGATCGTGTACATAGAAAATCCTATAGACTCCACCAAAAATCTACCCTATGTCATAAGTAAATTTGGCAAAGTAGTGGGATATAAAGTCAATATTCAGAAATCAAAGGCATTTTTATACATTAACAATGAAATATCAGAAAAAGAAATCAGGGGAAAAAATCCCATTTAATATAGCAACAAGAAAAATAAAGTACGTAGGAATAAACTTAACCAAGGAGGTAAAAGATCTGTACTCAGAAAACTACACAACACTGAAGAAAGAAATTAAGGAAGACACAAACAAATGGAAGCATATACCGTGTTCATGGACTGGAATAATTAACATCATCAAAGTATCCATACTACCCAAAACAATTTATAGATTCAACACAACCCCTATTAAAATACCAGTGGCATATTTCACAGATATAGAACAAACATTTCAAAAATTTATATGGAACCATAAACAACCCCAAATAGCTGCAGCAATTTTAAGAAAGAAAAACAAAGTAGGAGGGATCACAATACTTGATATTAAACTATAGAACAAGGCCACAGTAATCAAAACAGTCTGGTACTGGCATAAGAGCAGACACATAGATCAATGGAACAGAATAGAGAGCCCAGAAATAAACCCAAGTCTCTATGGTCAATTAATATTTGACAAAGGTCAATTAATATCTGCATTAATATTTATGCAGAAGCATAAAATGGAATAAAAATTGTTTCTTCAACAAATAGTGTTGGGAGATCTGGACAACTACCTGCAAAAGAATGAAACTCAGCCACCAACTTACACCATTCACAAAAATAAACTCAAGATGGATAAAAGACTTAAATATAAGTCATGACACCATAAAAGTCCTAGAGGAAAACATAGGCATGAAAATCTCAGATATTCCACACAGCAATATTTTCACCAATATGTCCCCTAGAGCAAGGGACATAAAGGAAACATAAACAAATGGGACCTCATCAAATTTAAAAGCATCTGCATGGATGAAGAAAACATCAACAAAATGAAAAGGGAACTAACTGTATGAGAAAATATATCTGCCAATGATACCTCAGACAGGGGTCTGATCTTCAAAATATATAAGGAACTCACACAACTGTACCACAGGATGTTATACAATCCAATTTAAAAATGGGCAAAGGACCCGAAGAGGCAATTCTCCAAGGAGAACCTACAGAGGACCCAGAGACATATGAAAGGATGCTCAGCATCACTAGCTATCGGAGAAATGCAAATTAAAACCACAATGAGATACCACTTCACATGTGTCAGAATGACCATCATAACCAAATCAACAAACAAGAAGTGCTGGTGGAGTTGTGAAGAAAAGGGAACCCTAGTGCACTGTTGATGGGAAAGCAGACTGGTGCAACCACTGTGGAAAACAGTATGGAATTTCCTCAGAAAAGTAAAAATGGATCTGCCTTTTGACCTGGCAATTCCACTGCTGGGATTATACCCTAGGAATCCTGAAACACCAATTCAAAAGAACCTATGCACCCCAATGTTCATCACAGCACAATTTACAGTAGCCAAGTGTTGGAAGCAACCTGAGTGCCATCAGTAAATGAATGGATCAAAAAACTGTGGTACATTTACACAATGGAATACACACAGCAGAAAGAAAGGAGCTCCTACCCTTTGCAACGGCATGGGTGGAACTGGAGAGCATTAGGCTAAGTGAAATAAGCCAGGCAGTGAAAGACAAATACCGTATGATCTCACCTATAAATGGAAGCTAATCAATAAAACAAACAAGCAAGCAAAATATAACCAGAGACATTGAAATAAAGAACAAACTGACAGCCCTGGCTGATATGGTTCAGTGGATTGAGCACCAGCCTGTGAACCAAAGTGTTGCTAGTTCAAATCCTATTCAGGGCACTTGCCTGGGTTATGGGCCAGGTCCCCAGTGGGGGCCACATGAGAGGCAACCACACATTAATGTTTCTCTCCCTCTCTTTCTCCCTCCCTTCTCCTGTCTAAAAATAAATAAATGAAATTTTTTAGAGAAGAAAATCAAACAAAAAAATTAAAAAAAAAAAAGAACAAACTGACATTAACCATAGGGGAGCAGGGAGGGGATAACGGGGATATAAAGGAAAAATCATCAGGAACATGTATAAAGGATATATGGACAAAGCCAAAGAGGGGTGGGATTGAGGGTTGGGAGGTAGGGACGGGTGGGGGAGGGTAGTGGTTAGGGGAGGAAATGAAGACAACTGTACTTGAACAACAATAAAAAATTAAAAAAAAAAAAAGACTTAGGAAGCCCTCTGAACCAAATGTGACTCCTTAATTTGACAACTAGATTTTGTGACTTTCAATTTTGGATTTTATTATTTTATCCAAATTCTTAATCATTATTATCAGGAAAGCAAATGTTTCTGACTTTCTTGTGGCCATACCTCTTCATACCCTGTGTTTCACCATAACACAATCTTACTTAGCCCACACTTGTTAAAAGAATATTCCTAAGTGATATTCCTGAGTGAAGAATAACACAATTTCTTGGTAAATATCTAATTGACATTTAGTATAGAAATGAAGCCAAAAGATCAGGAAATGAAATCTTCTTTATCTATTTTTTTAACAGAACCTGGGCCTACCTCAGACCACGATGAGTATAAAAGAGAAAGACTAATTTTTCCTATTGATGTTTCTGTTGTTTCAAGCTCCTCCTCCTGCTGTGATTCCCCCGAGGCAGCAAATGAAGCATTGTAAAGTCTTTAATGGGCCTTTCAATGGGCAATTATACATCTTCTAAACAGTAAATTTTGTCCATGGTGCAGCTGACTACATTCATTTATGAAAATGACTAAAAACAATGAATCAAAATTTGTCCCGTCGGGTTCCATTCAGACAATCATTGGAGCCATAACACAAAGGGCAGCAGGCCTGGAACCAGGAAGCCTGGACTGGAGCCCAGCTCTTGGATGAGCCCGGCAGTACGAACCTGTATAAGTGATGCCACCTCTCTAAGCCTCTTATGTTCTTATCTGTGTAAAAGAGAAAGAAATGGGGCTCAACATCCTTCAGCTCAGAGAGTTGTTGGGGTCGGAAAGGAGGGGTGTGTTTTGGGGAGGGGCACCTGCGTGTTCCCAGGCATGTTTCCAGTCCTTAAGGTAGGGATGGCATATATGTGTTTGTTTTTCTTATTCATCTTTAAACTGTTCATCCACATTTTATACATCTGTGATGTGTATGATATATTTCACAATACATTTCTAATGTCGGCAGTAAGCACCCGACATACTTGACGAAAAGTAAATGCAATCGGAGTTTTCCTCTGGGGCCCCTAGCAGACAGAATAAACCTAGGCGGGAGACAAAATCAATTTCTCCCATCAAATCAAAACATGTTCTTTTAAAAAAGAGTGTGATTGAAAGAGTGAAATGTTTGAGTAAAACAAAAGGGCATATCATTCTCGGTACAGCTCCCTCCCACCTGGCCCTCCATTCTTCCTCCCTTGAGGCTTTTTAGATTTCTCTCCAGAAACAGTCTGGACAGCCAAAGAAGGAGAGAATCTCGAAAGCAGCAAGAGAGAAAGAAACACATGGAAGCCTGTGTGCGTGCACCACTTTTTTATGTAAATGGAAGCTTATTATATATGCTGCTCCGTACTTTGCATTTTTCCATTTGTCTCGGAGAGCTTTCATTATCAGCCTTGTGGATTTAAGTTCTGTTTCTCTAAACAGCATTTTTTTTTTTTTTTGGTGGGGCTATGCTACACTTTGTTTAACCAGACCTCCCTGATTAATATTTAGGGTTTTTCCACTGTCTTTTCTCGCCCACATTCCTGCAGCAACCACCTTTGTGCTTTCACCTTCTCACACGTATGTGAGTACACCTGTGGAGCAGATCCCAGAGCACAGTGGGTGGGTGGATGGAAAGGTAGATCCATTTAAATTTCGGTAGCTGTTGCCTAAATCCCTCCAAAGAGAGTATCACTTTACACTCCCTTCAGTAGGACACAGGAGTGCTGCTTTCCTGACACACCTGGGACATGTGCTCAGTTAGTCTTTGCACTGACAACCTAAGAGGTGAGAATAGTACTTCGTCATTTGGACTTATTTCTCTAGCTCTAAGTGAAGATAGGGAGCTCTTTTCTTCCACTGAACTTCCCGTTTCGGAAGTTCAATTTTCTTTTGGTTTCTTGTTCCTTTACATACTGCTTTTTAACCGCTCTTTATATACAAACCGTTTGCAATTATTTTTCTAGGTGTGTGTTTCTCCTTTGTTATTGCTAGTAGAATTTTCCTCTTGCAGAAATTTTTAATTATTAGATAGTCAAATGTATCACTTCTACCTCTCTCTACATATAGTATGGGGTTTGTTTCATTTCCAGAAAAGTCTTTCCTAGTCTAATGCCATTAGAAATATTTTCCCAAGTTTTCCTCTGGCATTTTTACTAATTTCTTTTTTAGTTTTAAGTTTTTGATCAATATCATTTAATTAACTTATTTAGTGTAAGGAGAGAAATAGGGATTCAGCTTTTTATTTTCTTCCAGGATATCTACTCTGTTTCTTAACTAATATGTTTTCTCCCCACAATTTTGAAATGCCACATTTTGGGGGTCTAAAAATTGTTGAATCTAGAGACTTAAAACTCATGGTAAATTGATAAATTAAGTAAGTCCTTCTTAGTACATTCAATGAACCATCAAAACAGCAGCATAAATAGAGTGGGCAAATCAGATGCTGGGCCCTGTTCTGAGTTTGTGGTATGTCTTTGCTCATTCAGTGCACACACCCATGCTACGAGGAAGGTGCTATGAGCTTGACCTTCAGCCAGGGCAATGACGCACAGAGAGGTTCAGTATGTTGTCCAAGGTCAATGCTGCTCTGAATGGCAGTTGTGAATTGAACACAAGCAGTTTGGCTTTAGCATTCATGCTTCTGTGCACGCACTCTGCTGCCTCCACGAAAGGGAAAATGCTTTGTGTGTGCTTCCTGCATGCTAGGCACTGCTCTCGGACCTTCACTTCTAACAGTTTTATTTGCCCTTCTCAACAGTCCTCAGAAGTAAGCACAACTACTCTCTCCATTTTGCAGACCAGCAAACTGAGGCAGGGTATAACTAGAGGACAGACGAAAAGGGAGGGGGAAGCAGTGTGAGGTGAGTCCAGAGGAAGAGGAATTCTGCTCTGTCTTTAGAGCAGCGAGGACTCACAGACGCATTTGAATCAGGACTGGCCCCATCAGATTTGGTTTTCAAGTGAAGCTCACTGGGAGCCGGTGTGGAGAATGGGTGGGGGCAGGGCTGCACAGTGTGGGGGGGGGGGACCGGATATCAGGCTAATACCATGCTGTAGTAAGCCGCCCACCACAGGTGGCCATCAGCAGTGGGTAGGTAGCATCCCTGTAGCATGAGGGTGACTTCCCTGGGGGGCCAGGGACAGAGCTCAAGACCGGTGCTCATATTATTCACATTTTCAGAGAAAACCAAAGTGTCAAGAGGTTAAGTACCTTGCCCCTTGCTGCTAACCACTAAACCTATTGACCCTCTTTAGTTAGGCTCACAGGTTAAGACCTTTGGATGCAGGGGAGCTGGCTCAGTACCACCTTGAAAATTGAATTTGGCAGTTCCTTCACCATCCTCTGTCTTCTCAGAATGTGATAGAAATTAAGGAGATCCTTCTGACATTGCTAATAGATGAGCTTCTGATATCACATATCTTCAGATCTGTTAAAGATTTCTTTTCTGTCTTTGGTTAACTTTCCCTTCAACCTCTGCATATTCTTCCCAAGTTACTTTGCGAATTTCTGTAATGGCTTTCTTCTTGTCTGAATAAAAGGCAAGCGCAGGGCCCTCGCCCCGCTGTGCTGCTCTGACCCCGCCTCTCTCCCTGCAGATCCAAGTGATGGTGGACCTGTGCAACAGCACCAAGGGGATCTGCCTCACAGGTAGGCTGGCCGGGCCGCTGACCAAGCTGCTCGAAAGGCGCACAGGTGTCCTCGCTGAAGGGCTGGGACTGAACAACACCTACTAACACTGTATGTTATAAAAATATGTGTTGGTTTACTTTTACCAGATGTTTTTAATGGGATGAAAATCAATTGTAACATAACTATGAAAAATACTATTTTCGGTATTGCCATAGAAATATAGCCATGGAAAATAATGAGGTCTTGGGTGATTAGAAACGTGTGGTGCCTTAAACTGGTGCCACAGACCACAGATGTTTCCCTATTCCAGTGTTTTAAAGGGAAAAGAAAGAAGGGAAAAAGACCTTGCTAAGTGTAGTGTTCTCTTACCAGAAGTAACTATTTCCCTACATCATACATATGCAATCCGCAGAACATGAATGGGAAGCTCTAGGAGCAAATTGCTAATCAGTCAGGAAAACACCGTTTATGGAGAGTGGTCTCTATGGTGCCTACTGTGTGCTGCAGGGACAGGCGGTTGGTCACTCGCTGACCCCTCTACTCAGTGATCCAAGGACAAATAGACAGGAGTGAATCAGCCTCCAGGCAGAGCGAGCCTGATGGGTGGGGAAGGGCGGAGGGGAGTGGTTTTAATATGCTTGTTACACCTGAGTCTGAAAGAGTCCTGCATCTCACCCGAGGGGAAGGGCACCCACCTCCTGACTTCGAAAGCTGGGAACAAGGAATTCCTGTGTACCTCCCACCCCACAGTGGGCCTGCAGAGCCCGGTTCTAGGCATTGTGTTTATTCCCTCTCTGAGGAGAGTATAGCACTCCGGGGAATAATAAAAAACTGTTTTTGCATTAAAAGTCTATGATGGAGCCCTGGCCAGTGGCCCAGTTGGATGGAGCACTGTCTGGGCCGGAGCACATACCTGTGTTGCAGATTAGATCCCCAGCTGGGGTGCAAACAGGAGGCAACCGACCAATGTTTCTCTCTCACATTAATGTCTCTCCCTCTCTCTTTCTTTTCTTTTCTTTTCTTTTTTTTTTTTTTTTTTTTGCTCTCTCTCTGTCTCTCTTCCTCTCTCCCCTTTTCTCTCTCTCCAAAAAATCAGTAAAAATCTCCTCAAGTGAGGATTTTAAAAAAGTCCATTATGGAATAAATACATACTCTCATGGACTTAACAATGTAACCAAAGACTATATCCTCTCTGAAGCTCAGTCAGGCCACCTTGGCCTATGGCCCCAGGCTCTGGGGAGGCCCCATTCACACTCTACTCCCAGCCAGGGCTGCACTGCCGGAGGCTGAAAAACCCTGCCCCATGTCCCTTTAGTAGTCAGAAACTCCCCTGCTTTCGGCACTGGCCTCCCCAGTGCCTCACATTACTGGTGTGCAGCAGGTGCTCAGTGCGAGTTTGCCAGGTAACTAAATCTGGGGTGTATGTACGTGGTTAATGGGGGTGGTGGGTTGGTGAGAAAGACACGTCCCCAAGGAACCCTGAGTCCAAGTCTGACTCTCATTCACTTAGTTTGGCCTCAGAGAGAAAACCTGTGATCCTGGGCTTCTTGGTAAATGCTAATTGAATTACTCCGTCACATTTCAGCCCTCACAGAAAATGAAGTATCTTCAGAACAAGTTGGTCCTTTATTCCGAAACTCTTGTGGCTTAAGCACCTTTCTTCCATCTCTTGAAGTCCCTTTTTAGAGTTCCCACGTGTGACAGTAATGAGTGCTAGAGAAACGCTCAGAAGGATGGAATTATAGACACAAAAGCCTATTGAGAGGCACAGGAAAAGCCTCTTCCTTTTTGATTTTTACAGTGACAGAAGGAGAGCGATACCGTGCAGCGAGTGCGTGATGGACCCATTGAGACCACTTAAGGGAGATTGATAGTGGGCGGGGACCGCATCCGTACTGGAGGTTATTCTTCGGCACCTCAAAATGCTTTTCAAAAGCCAGCACCTTCTCCTTTCTTACATACCAGCTTGAAATTGGGCCTCCTTTTACACAGAAAGCTCTTCTATTAAAACTTCAGTGTGAAAAGTACACATTACAAAGTGAGATGGTGCCTTGGGATGTGCCAGGCTGCCTGGTAGAGGGTGGGAAGGTGACAGGACTGAATTGGCAACTTTGGGGGGGGGGCAAGAGAGCCTTGGTCCAGGGCCCCCAACGAAGTGCGGGCAGGAAGGGTCTCCAGGGCAGACCCCAGGCTGGGGCCTGAGAACAAAGTCTGGCTTTACACTGGGTTCTTTTTTTTTTTAAAAAGCCAGTGCTTGTGACAGGAGGCTAGTCCAGCTGTGACCAAGAGACCAAATTCCTGTCCCTTTTCCTGGACTCAGCTTTGGTTGCTACAGGGACAAGAACAGATACCATAAAGTTTTGTGCAGCCTGTGACATCTCAGCTAAGATGAGGGCAATTCACTAGCTATAGTACTCAGCGGGGTTTGCCAGTGCAGAGTTTGTCAAACAACGTAGGCTTTTCTGGATGCTTCTGACCCCTGAGCCCAGATTTCCTCAGAGCCCCTGAGAGCAGGTGTCTTGAAGCAGGCAGGTTCATGGGGCACCCTTCACTTCCAGCAGCCTCCCCATGTGGACTTGCTGGAAATCTCTAAGCCATTATCTTGCTGAGCTGCTTGTCAGGGTGGTGCTCATTCTCCGTGCAGCCAAGTGACTCCAACCCAGTCACAACACTTGTCACTATTCCTTATCCTGTGTCTGTGCATACATCAGTGATGGAGCACAGTCGCTGCTGAGCATGGCTCATGGCATCTTTTCTGGCTCTGCAGATGCAGAAAGCGGTACTAATTTATGAGAACTGGCGTTTGAAATAAAACCTATTTGCCATCCCCACTCTGATTTTTTAAGGTTGCTGTACCCATAGCTCAACATCGAAATGCACCAAATAAATGGGATTGGACCAAAGCTGCAGTTTATTTTTTTTAATTTTTATTGAATTTATTGGGGTGACATTGGTGAAGGAAATTATGTAGGTTTCATGTGTACACCTCTGTCGCACAAAGCTGCTGTTTAATGGGAGCATGTGAGGAAAGGTGCCTTCCAAGTCAGGTGCCTTAGGGCTGGCCTAGTGGCTGGTGGCGGGGTGGCTCCAAACGGTGTACTAGCACTCAGAGGGTGGGGACCGAGACCTCAAAGCTGTAGCCAGCGCAACTTCCGGTAAATGGATGGACAGGTCATTCATTCTCAGCAAGTGCAGCTGATCATGTTTCATTCGACAGGCCTCCCTGAGCAAACTAGCCAGTTGTTCGATTCGGCTCCAAGTGTGAGAGCTTGGGCCCTGTCAGGCCATCCCTGCAGGAGAGCCACACATGTAAGGCCCCCAGAGGGAAGCCGAGGCCATACCTCCTTTGACCAGGGTGCCCGTCTGGCCCTGCAGGTGTGGCTGGCGTGAATCCTGAGCCCCCGGGACCCCTTGCTGGGGTGAGACGTGGGAAGATCAGGACTGCAGACTTTGGCTCTCAGATGTGCTCCTGGCCTGGCAGTATGAGGCTTGTGAAGTTGCACATTCCACCAGCTCTTCCTGAAGCAGTAGAACCAGACCTCACCTTCTAAAATGTTGCTATTTGAGGAATTTCTGACTCCTTTTCCCCCTTTATCAGCAAGCCTTTGGGAAACCTGTAGCCGTGTCCTCTGTAATGGTCGCTGTACTTGGCAGGTACCCTGGGCCATGCAACACCTGCTCAGACACTGTCCTAGGTGAAAGGGGAGGCTACAAAGGGAAATTGGAGACAAGTGCCTCCGAATCATAATCGTGAGGTTTGGAATGACCGTGGTGGGAGGAGCCAGGTGGGTGGGGTTTCCATGCACTGAGCCACTGACCAGTGCATGCCCTTGAACACTGGAATTGAGCTTTGTACTTTACCTGTCATTCTGCATAACTGTGGTGCCTTTGGGTATTTCCTGTTTCAATTAAGGTTCTTCTCTTTTGTAGAAGCACGACCTCACTAGAGCTTATTTAGGGGAAAAGAAAAACAGGCATGGGGTTGCAAATTATTATAAAGATAGAGGGATATATTTGTCAAGGTAGATTAGCCCATGTTCTGGTAACAATTAAACCATAAAATCTCAGTGGTCTAAGCCAGAAAAGGCTTATTTCTCACCCCACAAAGTCCAGCAGGGCTGGCTGACTCAAGGGCATCCGAGCTGCTGCCATTTTGTGGCTCCATCATTTCAATCCCAGGCACCAGGGCTTCTCCCAAAGCAGAAGGAGAGGACCAAAGGGGCCTTCAAAGGCCAGGCCTGGAAGTATCTCCCCACCCATGGATCCCACTGGCCAAACCCCAGCATTCATACTGCCCCAACTTCACCTCAAGGAAGCCTGGGAAATACAGCCTCTGTGGGTCCAGGAAGAGAACAGTGAAACTGAGTCTGGTGACAAGAAGCTTGCTTCTTGGCAAAGGTGACCTGCAGAGAGATTTGGGGGAGGGGACGGCAGCCAGGCCCCAGGAGGAGGGGAGGCCCCCAGGGACCCACATGGCGCCTCTCTCAGTCTGTCTGACTCTCTTCTTGCTTCTCTCACTTCACTCTCTTCTCTCTGAAGACTGGACTTTTTTTTTTTTCCTGTGCAAGGCCATTCACAGGCCTGTAGTTTATGAGCTAGGCACATGATGGGTCAATTTTACATTTTAAGGAGAAAAAAATCTAAGAGGCTCAGCTCCTATTGAGGATCGAGCCGATTCTAGTGGACTCTGCCCAGGAGAGTGGGGCGGGTGGTCAGAGCCAGCTGTGTCACTCGCGGGCCCAGTGCAAGGCAAAAATGCAGGGGCCCTTGTTCCAAAAGCAAGAAAAAGGCTTTTCTCCTTTCTCCCATGGTCTCTCTTGCAACCCACTATGGTGGGGCTTTTTGGTTTGCTATTTAATATTGGACTCTCAGAGGCACGGATTACTCGCCTAGTGAATATAGACCCTCACGGGCACAGGGGCCCCGCCCCGTGACTCAGGCACGCAGGGCGCACCCCAGCCTCAGCCTTGCTGTACTCCTGCTGTGTCCCCGCTGGGATGGGAGGCAGCAGTGTCACTGACAGGCTGGGGAGCAGGGAGCAAGCCTGTCCTGGGGAGGCAGGGAGGTGGGGGAGCCCCACATACGCACTGAGGCTCCAAGTCCGTGGAACATGCTTCATTGTCCCATCCGACTTCATTTACAAAACATAAATTCTAAGATAAAATGATTAAGAATTTCTAGATGGCAACCACAGGGCATTATCCTCGAGCACAGGGACCCTTCTGAGTGTAGGTCCCCATCAGCTGCTGCGGTGGCAGGCCCAGGAAACCAGGCCTGGTACAGTATCAACAGGATACACCATCCACCCACAGGCACTCATCAGGGGTCTGTAATTCAGAAAAGGAGAAGGGGCAGGAGCTGAGAAACATCCTGAGAAACAGCTTCTAAATGCCCAGTTGGCGCATATATATAATGTGACATTGACATTACGATTCCGTGCACGTGGGGCTTCCTCCAGCGGTAGGGAGCCCATGAGCAGTGCAGCTGGCACCCTGAGAAGACAGTGGGACAGAGGCTTGCTGTTGCTGCAGCACCCTCCTCTGAGCTCTTGGGACTGTCTGTCATCCTCTCCCTTCTGAAATTCTCTTCTCCAATAGCTTCAAAGCACAGAACCTGCTGGATTCCACACCCACACACACACACACACACACACAAACCCCTTCAGATCACTCCCTCTCTTTCCTGGTACCTCTTCTATCACTGGCCTCCCCCAACCCCTCTGCACCCCAAAATTTGGTTGGCCCAGGCATTTTACTTTTTCCTCAAAACTAATAGCTCTCAACCTTTCCAGGGTCAGGGACCCCTTCAAGGATCTACTGTTAGTGACTGATTCTTTTCCCAGAAAATGTTCACACCAGGTGGGAGGGGAGAAGGAACCCAGGACCATCTGCATCCCAATCTCCGGTCATGCTTGGTAAAAATGCAGGTTCCTTGGCCTCTGTATCCAAATTGAATTAGAATCTCCAGATGGGACCCAGGTAGCTGCATTGCAGCATGCATTCCAGGGGGTTCTGTGGACCCAGTGAGTAAGAACTGCAGCCATAGGGTGTCCAGGGATCATCGTCAGGAAATCCGAATCTAAGCACTTCCCTCCCGTGACAGCCTTGGCCATGGCTGATGTGGCCTGGTACACAGCTCCGGCCAGGACCTCCGCCCAGCAGACCCGCCGCGTGAAAGTGGTTACGAGGCTGTCCCCTGCACTTTGAAGCCTGTTACATACAGCTGATTCTTTCTTGTTTACCTTTTCCCCCTACCAATCTGCACATCTGAATTTGGCTCCATCTGCAGCTGGGAGTGATGACAGATTGATTTCTGTGGACCTCTGTCAGCTGTCCACATCACCTCTCCCCGGACAGTGGATGTGTGCACCGCCTTGTGGAAAAGCCACGTGGCCACAGGCTACGCTACCCTACAAAATCTGGTGCCATTTTCAACAAATCATGTTTGCCCAAAGTAGGACTATGTACTGAAAGCATACCTTCAAACACGTATTCTTCCATGAGTCCCGTGTATGTAAAGTAGCCTCTCTCCATTAGAACCCCTAGGCCTTCTTTGCCTCCTACCCAATTGGACATGGGACCCTGCTCATTCTTCTGCTGAAATACCTTTGGAGTTTCTAGCTTTCTCTACAGTCACCAACCACATTTATCCATAACCTTATTGCTAATTTTAACTGCAAAGACCCTCTGGCTATTTTCTCCCCACCCTCTCTTCCTTCTTTCTCTCTCTCATCTTATTTCCAAGTTCTCTTCAACTTCTATCTGCCCAGAAGATCTCAAATGCAGACTTCACGGTGTTGTCCCTGCTCCCCCTGCCCCTTTAGAATCTAATGTAGCTCCCTAGTGCCTCACAGATACCGTCCACACCTCTCTACTTGGCATTCAAGTGCTGCTGCCCCACATCTGCCCCTCTGAGTACTGACTCAGCCTCACCTCCACACACCAGCTTGACCAGTCTTCTTCCTGGCCCCCCTAAACCACGCATGTTCCCACTGCTGTACTTTTGCTCCTGCTGGTCCCCAGCATGGGATGAGCAGCCCTCCCTTACCCCTGCAGCCTCCTCAGACCCACTGTTTCCTCAGCAGCCCAGCTCGTGGCTCACCCTCTCTGCAGGCCTTCCTGGGCAGATGTGTGCCCTGACTGCCCCAGTGCCCCGTCTGGAGGTTTGTTTCTCTGTAGCTCGCCCATATTTCATTCTGATTTCCAATGGTTTACCTTCCTCAGGTAGGTTGTAAATATAACAGACACAGGGATCCAGATTTCTGCCTCTTAGCAAATTTTGGTGCACGTAGTAAGTGCTTAGTAAATGGTGATTTTTCTGAAAGGCCCCGAGCTTGGATTTACAGAAAGACCTTTCCACTGCAGTGTTGGTAGTCATTCCATGTAGCCCGGAGAAACCGAAGGGCCTTCTCTGCTCCTCCTACAACCTCATTAGCTTATCTGAATGCTCCAAAAGAGTAATTGGTAAGACTCTCCTGTTTGTGGGAGCAAAATCTTTTTTGTTAGATTATGTGTAAGTGATTCATCCAAACCCCCTTAGATTTTCTGGGTTATCGCACACCAAGGAAAGTACTCATTACCTGATCTGGACCTGCAGTTTTTCTCAGGCTCTTTCATGCCACGAAATAGAGGCCTGGCAGGCCAGCCTCCGCTGTCAGCTCCCCTCAGGGGCGGCGGCGGTGGCGTGGAGGAGACAAACTGGCTGCGCGGGAGCCCTCAGGACCACTCTCCTGACGGCCAGACCTCAGCCCCGCGACGGCAGCCCATTTACTGACACTGACCTGTGCCAGGGCTGCGTGAGTGCCTAGCTGTATTGTCTCCCAACCTCACTTAATTAGGTTAATTGCTTGAGAGATGACTAATTTCTGAATCCATGAAATTATTCTTGGTCCATCGAAAGTTAAACAGAAGTCATTTTGATTGGCAAATGGGTCTGTGTTGAATTGATGTGAAGAATCTTTTTGGCAAATATACTGAGTTTTGAACGAAAGGTGTGGGGTGGTTGCACGCTAGTGTATTTTAAGAGGGGGAAGGTGTTTTTGAGGTGTGGAGCTGGCTTCGCTTTCTTCCACCTATAGTTTATCATGTACATTTCTTTTTCTATTGTAGGACCACCTGGCCCACCAGGTAAGAGACCATGGTTTTCCAGTTCTTGGGTGGGGGATGGGGGGGTGAATATGGGTGGGTATCTCCCCAGGATCACTCAGAAGGGACTAGGGTGGGGAAGGCGGGGGAGTCTAGAGGCAGCCAACCATCACTATGTCCCCTCCCTCTTTCCCCTCCAATCACAAGCTCTCCTGCCCCTCCCACTTGAGAACCTGCCATCACCATTCCCCATCTGTCACTGCTTCAGCAAGGGCAACAAAGGTAGAGAAGGAAGGGGAGAAGGAACGGGTTGATGCCTGCCCAGTTTCACCAGCCAAAGGAAACCACCTTAGCTTCAGTGAGGAGATTTTTAAAAATGTTCCTGTTTCCTGTGTTCTGACACAGGACCTCCAGGCGCGGGTGGCTTACCAGGACATAACGGATCGGATGGACAGCCTGGTCCCCAGGGCCCAAAAGGCGAAAAAGGAGCAAATGGAAAAAGAGGAAAAATGGGTATTTGGGCGCTGCTTTCATTATTTTCCTCATTGCTTGTCGCTGTTACTGCATTTTGAATGGAGTGAAGTGTGTCTAACGGTTAAAATATGTTGCCTCTTGGCATGCAAGGTGGATTCAACTCTTGCCTGCAAGCTGCTGTGTTTCGGGGGCCCAGGCATTCTTTCTGGAACTGACAATGGTTTAGCTTCAACTCAACAGGCAGTCTCCCTGGAGACTGATTGCTCTGACGCAGACTGACAGATGGAAGGTGGAGGAGCCGGTCCTCCATGGGCTGTGGGATGGCTGGATGTGCCATGCCAGAGTCCCTCCAAGGGTCAGCTCCTGCCTTGCCCTCCCACCGCCTTCTCCTGCCCAGAAACTGTCTATGTTTGATTGGAAATCAGCTGAATGATGGCAACCCCTGGATTTCCTGGCTAAAGGAACAGCTGGAATGGCTTGAATAAAATGGCAGCACCCAGGCCTCCCTGAGGCCAGCACTTGGGTTGCAGGGTCTCAGCCATCAGGGTCCCCTGTCCACGGGTGGCAGGATGGTTACAAAGGTGTGGCTGGCATCTCTGAGAGACTTCCTCTGCCCTGCTGTGAGCAGTAGCATTGCCATTACCACAGCAAAGGCCCAGAGCACGGAGGTGTCAGATGTGCCCAGGGACCAGAGAAGCAGGGGCCCGTGCAGGGCCTGGCAGGAGGCTTGGGCGTGGGCTGTGGAGGGTTCTAAAGGGCTCTGAGCTCCCATGCTGGGGAGTCGTGGAGAAGGCCTGGTCAGAGTCACTAAGAAAGCTGGCACATCTGTGCAGGGTGGAGGCTCCACCACACCCTCTTGTTTGTTTTCAGACTCTTGGCTCTGCTGATCCAACTCACTTGCACAGGCCCTGGGCTAGAAGAGCTAGTAGGAAATTCTCCCAGACAGCACAGTAACCCCTCCTCGCACCCCTGCTCATATTCCCATGGCAATTTGAGTGAAAGCCAGTGGAGAGGGAGAAAGTCATTGAGGGGCTCTGCCACCTCACAAAACCTACGTGCTCATGGTCCCAGGGGCCAGCCGCTGTGAGGATGGGCAACATGGCCCGAGTCAGCTCGGTCCCCAGAAGGCCAGCAATTTCAGCCAGAATTACAGAGCAGTTCTAGATCGTCACATGTTGGATAGTAATTATAATTATAAATGAACATCAGCGTTGAATAATGATGATCATCCATGTGCAGACATTGGCTTATCCTGGGCAGCCCCCAGAAATGTGACCCAGTCGTAAGGATTCAGCATTGAGTATTATGAGGGGCAGCTAGGAGGGGAGGGGCCCCAGTGCTAGCACCAGGAGTGGGACAGGTAGGAAAGGTGTGGTTTTCCAGAAGGGTTAGAGATAGATTTCTGGCTCTGCAGAGGTATATTTGGCCTGCAGCCCACCACCCAGGGAGGGCAGGAAAGAAATAGTTCACTTGTTTAGGTGTTGCATATTTATGTAGCACGTACTGTTCCAGATGGAGATCCAGAAATGGAAAAGCTGACAAAATCCCTGCCTTCATAAAGCTGCCATTCTCATCTGGGCAGATGAACAATAAACAAGATAAATAAGTAGAATATATTGTCTGTTACCTGGTGCTAAGTGCTAAGAGAAAAAACAGAGCCAGGAGAGGGGGTGGGAAAGTGTGTGGGGGCGGAGTGTGACTGTAGAGTGGGGAGCAACGAAAGACCCCCTGAAAAGGGAGCTTTGGAGGAACACCTGGAGGAGGTCAGAGCGGAAGTCCCAGGGGCCCTGGGGAGGTGGTTTCAGCCGAGCATGGAAGTCCAGCTTGCCCTCGAAGTCTGAGAAGATGCAAGGAAGCCAGGGTGGCCGGACAAAGAGGATAGGAGATAAGAGGCCAGATCAGATTGGCCCCAGGCATTTGAAGAATTGTGGTTTGTACTCAGAGCAAGATGGGGAGGATTTGCAGCAGAGCAGGGACCTGCCCTGTCTCGTTGGTGAACCACTCACCCTGCTGAGGGAGGCAGCAGGACAGAGAAGGCTTGGAGGGGGTGGCAGAGGATGGGTGAGAAGGTGCTGGATTCTGTTTATCTTTTGAGATTGGCCAACCCCCCGTTTCCTGGAAATCCCATAGAAACGGCAGCAAAGACACAGACCATCCAGTGAGGAGGTCTCCTGGGCTCAGCAAGGTCAGCACTTAGAACAAGAAGTTTCTTCTAAGGCTGAGGTTAGAACTTGAATCCCTGAGGGCCCAGCAGGGAGTCCTTGCCCTAGGCTGGAGAAGTGGATGCTAACCACCCTTCTAGAAGTGTAAAGACAAAGGCTGTCTGAAGGGATGGAGAGCGGGGATATGGAGAGCAAAAGGAGTGGAGTGATAGTCAGGGATGAAGTCAGCAGTCCATGACGGCAGGTGGATACACAGAGGAAGGGGCAGGGAGGCAACCCTACGGACTTGGTGGTGTCTCTGCCCTGCCTGACCTAAGGTGGGAGCCCTGCACTGATTCAGGTTCAGGGACAGGGTCAGGAGCTCAGCGGTGGATGTGCTGAGATTGAGATATCAGGGGAGGAGATGTCAGGGGCCTTGGAGATGCAGATAGATCTGCAGAGGAGACCATGGGGCTGGATTCTGTGTCAGGGAGTATCAGAGACCACCAGCCTGTAGGCCTGCGCAGAGCCCCGAGGAGCAGCGACATCTAGTGACCCAGTAGAAGTGAGCCTCTGGGTGAGCCAAGGACAGTACTGAGCAGAAGAGGGTGGACACGTTTGTCAGCAGATATTTACTGGACAGGTTCAAAATACTGCTGAGGAAACAAAACACATGCAGCCCCTATTCTAGAACTTGCCATCTAATTGTTAAAGTCAAAAATCTAAAATATCTGTACTTACAACATGAAAGGCGTGTTTGAAGGAAAGAATGTGTTGTGAGATACACCAGCCTGATGAAATCAGAGTTTCAGAGCTAGAGCCTAAGAGTTGTTTCCAGGGGACGGAAGCATCAAAGTTAACCCCCAGTGTCTTACGTTAGTCGTGCTAAGCTTGGTGGAGGACCAGCATGGGGCCAGAGCCTGATGCGTCGGTTTAAGTTCCGCTCTTCCACTTACTAGCTGTGTGCCCTGGGGCACGTTACTTAATCACTCTGTGCCACAGTTTCCTCATCTGTATAATGGGGACAATAATGGCATCAACCTCATAGTGTTGTTAGGAAGACTGAATGAGTGTGTGTATGTAAACTCATATATGTATAATACATATGGCACCTGGAGTAGAGCTTGACGCAGAGTAAGTACTATATTAGTGTCAGTTATTGTTTCCAAAAGTGGGCAAGGAGAAACTTGGTTTTAAACCAAAAGGAAATCTAAGTGGAAATCCCTATATTTATTTGAAAACACTGACTTAGATTTGGAGAGAACTGAACTTAAAAGAGACTTAAATGTCATTTTGCAACAAGCATCTTCTACAAAGTTTGACATTCTGTTGCCACAAA
This sequence comes from Anoura caudifer, assembly GCA_004027475.1. Lineage (NCBI taxonomy): Eukaryota > Metazoa > Chordata > Mammalia > Chiroptera > Phyllostomidae > Anoura > Anoura caudifer. Next base: position 32,370 of record PVKU01007684.1, on the reverse strand, counting down.
ACCAAACATTTTCCTTCTCTCCATCTGTCTCACCTTCTCACTTAACAGTGAATGCGGCAGTGTCTTCTCTAAAGATTAAATCCTCATAAAAACAGAAATAAACACCCTCCTCCTTTTTCATCCCAGTCTTGGGACTGGGTGTTGTTGACACCCTCTGGCCCCCTCCCCCCGCCTCAGTCTGTGACAGATGGTCCTGACAAAAATAAGCCATCCTCCTTACCCCCTGCTGCAAAGATGTTGGAGCTGAGCCTGCAACACCACACACCTCCTGACTCTGGAGCTGGTCAGACAGCTTGTTTGGAGTAGGCGCCATGAGGAGGAAAAATGGCAGAGAGCCCTAGAGCAAGCTGAGTCTGGCCTTTCTCCTCTGGCAGCATGTGCTGCCTCCAGGCCGGACCGGAGCCGTGGGAGAAACAATGCCAGCGTCCAGGCGACACAGGGCACAGTGTGAGCACAGCTGGGCGGGGTAGAAAGGGCCACACACAGGTCCTCCGATGGTGAAGGAGATTAGGTAGCAGTGCACTTCTGACACCAAGGCCTGGCCAGGGAGCTTTATCAACAAAGACCAAGGGAGGCTTTGTCAGAGGCAGTGGTCACCAGAGGGCAAAGACAAAAACATGTTGTATGCAGACAGAATGTCTCCCACCCTTTGTTTCTTTTTTCAAAATTTTATTAATGTATTAGGGTGACATTGGTTAAATAAAATGTCGGTTTCATGTGTACCAGTCTGTAACACATCATCTGTATGTTGTATTATGTGTTCAGCACCCCAAGTCAAGTCTCTTTCCATCACCATTTACCCCCCCCTTACCCTCTTCCACCTCCCCACGCCCTGTCCCTCTGGTAATCACTGCACTGTAGTCTGTGTCTGTGAGCGCTTGTTTTTTGTTTGCTTAATCCCTTTACCTTTTCCACCCAGCCTCCCCAGGACCCCCAGGTCCCTTCCCTCTGACAGCTGTTTTTATGGGTCTGTTTCTATTTTGTTTGTTAGTTTATTTTGTTCAGTAGATTCTACATATAAGTGAGATCATAGGGTATTTGTCTTTCTCTGACTGGCTTATTTCACTTCACAATACTCTCCAAGTCCATCCATGCTGTAGCAAAAGGTAAGATTTCCTTCTTTTTAATGCCTGAGTAATATTCCATGTGTAAATATACCACAGCTTATTTATCCATTCATCTGTTAATGGGCACTTGGGCTGCTTCCAAATCTTGTCTATTGTAAGTAACACTGCATTCAACATAGAGGTCATATATTCTTTAAAATTAGTGCTTTGGGTTTCTTTGGATATATTCCCAGCAGTGGAAATCTCTGGGTCATAAGGCAGTTCCATTTTTAATTTTTTGAGGAACCTCCATACTGTTTTCCAAAGTGGCTGTACCAGCCTGCATTCCCACCAACAGCGCATGAGGGTTCCATTTTCTCCACATCCTCTCCAGCAATTATTATTTGTTGATTTATTGATGATGGCCATTCTGATAGGTGTGAGGTGATATCTTGTTGTGGTTTTAATTTGCACTTTTCTGACAATTAGTGACATTGAGCATCTTTTCATATGTCTATTGGTCAACTGTCCTCTTTGAAGAAGTGTCTATTCAGGTCCTTTGTCCATTTTTAATTGGATTGTTTGTGTGTTTGAGGTTGTTGTGTAACTACTTTATAAATTTTGGGGACTTCTGGCCAAGATGGAGGCATAGCTGGACATACTGTGCCTCCTCTCACAACCACGATTAAGGACAACAAAAATATAGAACGAAAAAAAGAACACCCAACCAGGACAGAGAGAAAATTGAACTGTGTGGGAGTCCAACAACAACGATTCACCCAGACCGGTAAGACGGGTGGAGTCCACAGCAGGTGGAGTCAGATCGCAGCGGGATAAGCTGGTGGTGGTCCCAGGCTCGCAGTCACCCCAGGCACACAGGCAGCAGCATTGCCGAACATGAAGAGGCCACGCGGGGCATACAAGGCGGCTGACCACAGACACACATTCCCACACAGATAAACCAGTCGAAAATGGGCAGCAAGACAGACTGCCTGACGCAGGGCCCCAGCACCAGGAAGTGAAGCCTAAAAGCACCCGTTGAAAATACTTGTCGGGGCTGAGGTGCCGGGAGGGAGTCCCAGCCTCACAGGAGAGTTCACTGGGGAGACCCATGGGGTCCTGGAGAGTGCACAGACCCATTCACATGGAAACCAGCACCTGAAGGGCCCAATTTGATAGGGGAAAGAGGCTGAAGGGACTGGTATCCGTGCAGAGCAAGCGCCACTGTTCCCTCTCGGACCCCACCCCCACATCCAGCATCACAACCCAGCAACTGGGATGCCTTGCCCTGGTGAACACCTAAGGCTCCACCCCTCACTACGTAATAGCCATGACCAGACAAAAACAAAACACCAAAACCAAGGATGGCTCAAAAGGGAGAACACACAGGGGCCCTGGAGCTAATTCATCTGAGCAACCAGGAGGTGGTCAACCTATCAGATGCAGAGCTCATAGCACTGGTAGCTAACCTATCAGAAGCACAGTTCAAAGCTCTGGTGATTAGGAAGCTCACAGAATTGGTTGATTTTGGTTGCAAATTAGAGGAACAAATGGAGGCTACAATAAGTGAAATGAAGAAAAACACACAGGGAACCAATAGTGATGGGAAGAAAACTGGGACTCAAATCAACAGCGTGGACCAGAAGAAAGAAAGAAACAACCAAACAGAAAAGAATGAAGAAACAAGAATTCAAAAAAATGAGGAGAGGCTTAGGAACCTCCAGGACACCTTTAAATGTCCCAACATCTGAATTATAGGGGTACCAGAAGGGGAAGAGGAAGAGCAACAAGTGGAAAACTTATTTGAACAATTAATAAAGGAGAACTTCCCCAATCTGCCAAAGAAAATAGACTTCCAGGAAGTCAGGAAGCTCAGAGAGTCCCAAAGAAGTTGGACCCGAGGAGAAACACACCAAGGCACATCATAATTACATTAGCCAAGATTAAAATGAAGGAGAGAATTCTAGAAGCTGCAAGGGATAAAGGCAGAGTTGCCTACAAAGGAGTTCCCATCAGACTGTCAGCGGATTTCTCAAAAGAGACCCTACAGGCAAGAAGAGGCTGGAAAGAGGTATTCCAAGTCATGAAAGGCAAGGACCTACATCCAAGATTGCTCTATCCAGCAAAGTTGCCATTTAGAATGGAAGGGAAGATAAAGCACTTCTCAGATAAGGTCAAATTAAAGGAGTTCATCATCACCAAGCCCTTATTATATGAAATGTTAAAGGGACTTATCTAAGAAAAAGAAGATAAAAAATATGACAGTAAAAAGACAGCAAACTCATAGATATTAACAACCACACCTAAAACAAAAGCAAACTAAGCAAACCACTAGACCAGGAGCAGGAACACAGAAATGGAGATCACATGGAGGGTTAGCAGTAGGGGAGTGGGAGGAAGAGAGAGGGGGAAAAGGTACAGGGAATAAGTAGCATAGACAGCGGGTAGAAAATAGACAGGGGGAGGGCAAGAATAGTGTGGGAAATGTAGAAGCTAAAGAACTTATGACACATGGACATAAACTAAAGGGGGGGAATGTGGGTGGGAGGGGGTGTGCAGGGTGGAGGGGAATGATGAGGGAGAAATGGGACAACTGTAATAGCATAATCAATAAAATATAATTTAAAAAATAAATAAATTTTGTATATTAACTCTTTATCAAATGTACCATTGGTGATTATGTTCTCCCATATGGTGGGCTGTCTTTTCATTTTGATGGTGGTTTCCTTTGCTGTGAAAAAACTTTTTAGTTTGATGTAATCCCATTTGTTTATGTTTTCTTTTTGTTTCCCTTGCCCAAGAAGATGTATCGGAAAAACATTGCTACAGGAAATGTCCAAGATTTTACTGCCTAAGTTTTCTTCTAGGAATTTTATGGTTTTGAGTCTAATACTTAGGCCTTTAATTTAGTTTGAGTTTCTTTTTGTGTATGGTGCAGGAAAGTGATCCGGGTTTTGTGGGTTTTTTTTTCAGCATTTATAGAATGGATCATCTTTACCCCATTGTGTGTTCTACCTCCTTTGTCGAATGTTAATCGACTACATTAATATTTGTACTTCCGGGCTGCCTATTCTGTTTCGTGGATCTGTATGTCTGTTGTTATGCCAGTATCATGTTGTTTTGATTACTGTTGGCCTTTGTGGTGTAGTTTGATGTCAGGTAGCACAATTCCTCCAACTTGTTCTTCTTAAAATTGCTGTGGCTATTCTGGGTCTGTGGTTCCATATAAGTTTTTGGAATATTTGTTCTAGTTCTGTGAAATATGCCATTGGTATATTGATAGGAATTGCACTGAATACATAGATTGCTTTGGGTAGTACGGACATATCAATGATGTTAGTTCTTCCTGTCCCTGATCACTTGAGCTTGGCGCTCCAGGAATGTGCCATGTGCCCCCACCCTTTTTTAAAAAAGCTCAAAAATGATCATGCATGCCCAGATAAGTATGAGAATACACCTTTAAGCAAGCGTCTTTAATATCTTCAGTTTACACACCACCCCGCGGGGGCTGCCTTACAATAGCTGCATTACAGTGTGAACATTTTCCTGTTTCACACATGGCCTTTTTGAGAAAGAAAATTGTAGGCATAAAAGAAAAGAAGGGACAATAGGATGATACAGAAAGGCTTTTTGTGACTAGAATAAATGCCTGAAAAAGAAAACTCTGAAGTAATGAGAAGATACCATTTCCCTGAGCCTTGCTAAATCTGGGCATGTGAAACCTTTAAACGGTATCAGTTATACTTGATGCATTGTACTGGCTGGACTCTATGGCAACGGACTCGTCTTTTGTGTCCTACAGATAATGCACCAAATTGCCTATTTAAAATACCGACAAAAGATCATCTTCTTCTCAAGCAGAGGTCCCCAATTAAGAGCTCCTTTAAGTGAGCAAATCACTTTCCAGCAAGATGTCCTGATGGGGCAGGGATGGCTCAGACCGTTGGTTTTCTGGTGCTGTTGGTAGAGATGTATTATGAGCCACGCCCCACAGGGGAGGCATGGTTTCCCCTGTGTTACTGAATCTATCGCAGAGCAAATGCCCGCAATGTCGGGGGTGGGGGGGCTTTTGCCCTTCTCATTCTCTTCTTGTGTCAGGGTTCCTCCATCTGTCACGACAGCCTCTTGAGATCACCACTGGCAGGGAAGTCAAGGCCTCTGACTCCCAGCTACAGCTGAATTTCTTTGTTTTCACTGAGACTTTTTGTTATGGTTGGCTGAAATCTAGCAAATGTTTCTTTGGTCACTACATTTTCTAACAGTAGTCAACACTTCAAGGTTCTGTCACATGCTGCTGTCTTCCTTGGGATGGTCTGGGTAGGGTCCCTCAAGTATGAAAGAGAAGAAACCATTTTGAATACATATCATTCCTCTGGAGTAAAGGCAAAGGTACTGACAGCTCCAGATTTACTGTTCAGGGAATAACTGCCTTCAGGGGCAGTGCAGCATGTAAAAGTACAGTCTGTGAGGTGAGGTGATGTGACGTGATGTGAATGTAATAACCTCCCCATTGCTGAAAAGGTGTGAGAGCCAATTGGGAATTACATAGGGGCTTTTAGGGTTGGATGGGAGGTTGATCTACTGACCTCTAAGGTAGCTTCCAATCTGGAATTCCATGATTCCCTTGGGACAGTTAATATTGACTCCTCTGGTGCTAGCCGGCAGTGAGGGCGGGGGCAGTCCAGGTTTGATTTTACATCTGGAGGGAGGGTTATGGTGATGCCAGAAGGATGACCACTAGAAAGTGGGGACTGTCCTAGCTGAGGGGCACAGGAGAGGGTTGAATGGGCAGTCTCTTAGCCAGAGCCTGTGAGAAGAGGCATGGGGACTGGCAGGGCAGGTAGGAAAGGCAGTGGATCCTCAGCCCACTTGGTTACAGACTGTGGGAGGAATCAAAGTTTTGCTTGCTATAAAACATGCCTCTGGCTTTTTCCTGTTGCTTGAAATCTGTGTCACTTTGAATAATACCTCTGCTGAGCAGTATTTCCAGGAGGCTGTCATTGGAATGAACAGCGGGCTCCCTGCAATAGGAGATCATGTGAATTGATCGTGTCTGACGATATCTTTGCACAGTGTTAGGCAATCATGTCCTGTCACAGGGCCCCAGTGTCTCTGGGAGCTTAAGAGGTTGAGTAGCTCTTTTATAGATTTCTTGAAGTTTTCTACATAAGCAATCTTCACCTGCAAATAAAGATAATTTTAATTCATCCTATGTAATACGTCTGCCTTTCATTCCGTTTGCCTTGCTTTTCTGCACTGGCTAGTTTCTCCAGCAGAGTGAATGTAAAGTAAAAGCGATAAGTGTAGATACCTGGTCTTGTTCCCAACTGTAGGAGAAAGCACTTAGTCTTTCACCATTAAGGATGACGTTAAGTTTTTCATAGATGCCCTCTTTCAGGTTGAGGATGTTTCCTCTATTCCTAATTTGATGAGAATTTTCTTAAGAATAGGTGTTAAATTTTATGAAACTCCTTTTCTGCATCCATTGAGATAATCATATGATTTTCTTTTAAATTGTTAATTTGCTGCATCACCTCAACTGAATGATTCAAATTTTGGACTCTATTCTGACATGCAGTTAAACTACTTGCAGATCAGCCTAGTCCTTTTAAAGCTTGTTTTTAAGTATTGTTATGATGGACCCACAGCAGCCTCGACTCTCAGACTAATTTAGCCCCACTACTACAACAAGACTTTTCCAAGACTCTACCCAATACCCCGTCCTTTTCTGAGATCACTCCGCCTTGACAGGCGGGAATGAGCACTTTCCTTGTGCAGGCTCGGAGGGTTGTGTGGTGCTTCCTGTCTGCTCTTTTCCCTCTCTTGCATTCTGCACAGATCATTACTCAGCCAAAGACTCAAGTTCTGAAGTTCCCCAGCTCTTTCTACACAACTACCTCCTCTCTCACAAATGCTAGGCACCTCTGCGTCCCCAAACTCTTGTTTTTGTCTCTTCCCCACAGCAAAGTTGCCAGGCTCTGGTTGGGTCCCCGCTCCCTGTGCTGCTGCCTGGAAACGACCCACCAGCAGTAAGCTGTGCCAGTCAGACCAACCCCGTTTGCTTGCTTTCTCCCAGGGATCGGAAACCTGTGCTTTCCTCAGGGCAGTGCTGGGAGGCAACACGGCATAGCTCCCGACTGTTTCTAACTGGGTGTGGCAGGGTTGCAAGTCCTGTCGTCATGGCTCCCCTGAAGCAGAAATGTCACCCACTGCAGCTTGTTCACACTGTGCCCATCCATCTTAATGCCTGTCCTAGGGCAACTTTCCTTGTTTTGCTCTTTTGAGTAAAAGCATTTTGCATTGGAATACCACAGAAATTGGTGATGGAGTCAGGGGATCTTTGCTGCTCGCTTAGCAGCATCAGTGATAACCACTGTTGGCCTTAGTTCTAATTTCTAAAAATGAGAGCAAGGATAAGTCCCTAGCCTACCCTCCAAAATGTTGTGAGGAGTCCACCAAATAATGCAGATGATGTCACCCACTGTTACATCACCAAGCCAGCCCCTCACGATGCTCCATCTGACCTGCGTGGAGGGATCAGACTTCTGATCGAGCCTTACCTTTCTCCTCTTCTTGTGACTGTCCCTCTTGTGGTTCAGTCATCTCTTCAGCCTGTTGTTGCAACCAGATGTCTCTAAGAGTATTCCATCAGAGCCTCCTGGAAATGTTGTTCTTTAATGATGGCCATGCTGCTGTTCTAAAATGGTTTTTTGTGTTATTTGGTTTTTGAAGCTGCTTTACTTTTAAAGTACACAGTATGATATCACAAAGTAGTGTGTCAGACTTCCTTGCGCAACAGGCTAATACATCATTGTTTTTCTCAGGGCTACCTGGAGCCACAGGAATTCCAGGGCAAAAGGGAGACCCTGGTGAACTGGGCTTGACCGGAAACGAGGGCCCAGCAGGGCAGAAGGGTGAAAAGGGGGACAAGGGGGACGTGTCCAACGATGTGCTCCCCACAGGTAAGAGGCTGGTGCTTGGGCCCTCTCCCAGGGTGAACAGGCCCAGAGACCTGCCTGGGCTTTACTAACACAGGGGCCGTTCCAGGCCTTCTCTCCTCGTTTGCCTCATGCGGCCATCTTGTAGCTTGTTTTAGAGTTCTGTGCTCTCAAACAGGAGAACACTGAGCGTGTTACCCCAATGTTGGCAGGACCAAATCTGGGATCTAAGCAGGAGATGAAATAATTCAGGTCTAAACATTATGGTTGGATTAAATTAGGATGAAGGAAAAAGCTTCCTTTCCCCAAATATCTATTAAATCCAGCCAGGACAATCCAAAATAATACATGCCAGCAAGCAATTGAACATGCCTGGAGAACAGGTGAGAGAAAGCACAGGCCTTTCCTTTGCAGTCAAGACAGGCCCTTATCCTAAGCCTTTGACATGGAGAATCGGGGCAAACACAGTTGCTGATCATCTTTTTCCAGTTTTTAGCCCAGATAGTTGCTTTTAAAAGCAGATGGTTGGTGTCTATGGGGAGGAGATGGAGGTGCAGTGAGTCCAGAAAGACAGTCACGTGGTGGAAAGAGTAGGTGACAGTTGGTGGTCACAAGGCAAGGAATTTTAAAAGCACAATACTTTGGAGATCATTTGTATCATAAAAACATAACTATCCTATTAGTGTATTCAGTAAACATCTGTTCAATATCAAAGAGCAGCATTTATGAATTGGGGGCTTTGCTAAGAGCTAAGACTTTGAATATGAAAGTGAATAAGACATGACGTTTGTCCTTAACAAGCTAACAAGATACCTGTTCAGAATAACGGCCCTGAATCATTTGCCCATTCATCCACTGAAAATTTACCGAGCACCTGCTATTTGCTAGACACTGTACTAAGACCAAAGCATCAAGGGGAGACCAGCTTCCGTTTAGCATGCTTTGTTTCATCAACAGGGGAGGATGCTCTGCAAAGTACACAAAACTTAAGAAGCATTTTGACAAGGTTATATACATAAATATACTTTGAAAATATAAGATCATGTGTACTTCAGTTATGTGGGAAGTCAGTACATCCAGAATATAGCCTTCCCATATACTGCTGAACAGAGCAGGTGGGTGATGACAAGCCATTTAGAAAAGCAGCCTCCCTGAGAGTTCCGGAGGCCAGGCCAGAGCTGAGCACACCCTCTGGTCAGAGAGCAGAGGAGGTGTAGTAGGGCTGGATCGTGTCTGCCTGGCCTACAGATCTCTGCCTGCTCCAGAGTGACCTTTGCTTGCCCACTCTCAAGAGACTGAAAAGGCTTATTTGGTCTGACTGGGAAGAGGCAGCTAAAGAGACCTTAGATCACCAGTGTCACCCTGGATAGGCAGGTAGAACCAAAGGGCTGAATGGCCCAGCCTAATGGCATCCCTACGAAAGCTCCAGAACCAGTGGCCCCTGCAGAGGCCTGCACCCATATCAACCACCTGAAGTTAGAGGAATAGCTGCCTTTAGGTGTGGAGGGATTCCAGCTGTGAGACACTCACCCCAGGAACCTCAGTCATCCTCAAGAGCCCATTCTCAAGGGAGCATGAGACTCAGTTTGGAGATGAAGAAAGAGTCTCAGCAGGGTTAAGCTGCCCAGTCAAGGTCTCAAAGCTGGACAGGAGCTCTTTATTTCCCCCACCACACAGAGCGGTGCTTCTCACACCTGGATGCACGGTAGGACACTTTAAAAAATAAGGATGAATAAAGACAGTCTCGGGGAAATCAAGTACAGGATACGGAATACAGTCACTAATATTTTAATAACTGTGTGGTGTCTGATGGGCACTAGACTTATCGGGTGATCACTTTGTAAGTTATATAAATATGTAACACTATGTTGCATACCTGAAACTAATATGATATGTCAACTATAATTGAAAAAATTTTTGTAATATTTTTTAAAAATTTAGATAACCTACCTCCTTACAGTTCTGATTAATTGGACTGGGAGGGAGCCAAGGCATAAGAAGTGTATTAAAGCTCCTTGAGCAATTCTGCTGAGCAGGCAGGGTTGGCGTCCACAGACACCGGCTGCTGAAATAGGATGAGCTTTGGAGTGACACACACTTGAGGCTGAGGTCCAGCCTATTCAGGTTGTGACCTTGGGCAAAACACTCAACCTCCCTAAGACTGAGTCACTGAGAGGCTACTTCATAGAGCCATAGAGAGTGGCCATGAGGAGATATAAAATTCTTAGCACAGTTCCTGGCACATGGTTGGAACTCAGCCCTTGCTGCGGGGCTTCCTCAGCTCTACATGGGCAAGGGCTAGAGCGTAGTCACCCGCAGGAGGGTCTGCTTGGCAAGCCTCCCTGGAGGGACTCCTGCTCTTTTTCCTTTGTGTGAAATGCAACTCTGATTACAGCTCTTTAATCAATCTCCCCTCCTCCCACCTTCTCTCTCTCTCCCCCTTCCTCTCTCCAGGTGCCAAAGGTGACCTCGGCCCACCCGGCCTACCCGGCCCACCTGGGCCCCCGGGCCCTCCAGGTCCCCCAGGGTCCCCTGGAAGAAGATCCAAAGCCCCTCGGCAGCCAAACGTGTTCAACGGCCAGTGCCCAGGTCACCAATCCCTGCCCCAGGGAACCTGCCTCCTTCACTAATGGTCCCAACTCTCGGGCTTTGTGACTGGATTTTTTAAACAGAGGGAGGAGATTTTATCCAAAGCCAGGTTTTATCCTGGGAGTTTCCCCTTGCTACACACCTGTGGGAGGCCTGGGCAGTCTGTCCCCGGGATGAGGACTGGTGGCAGGTTAGAACTGGGCTTCCCACCCCCTTTCCTCACCTCTCCCCATCCACTTATCAAACTATTCCTCTTCCTTGCCAAATCCACCATCTCCCTCCCCTGAACTAGTCTCAAAGGCTAAACTCGCTCCTAGAGCACGATGTGCTTGACTGATGCTGGAGCAGTTGATGGAGAAGTCCGGGTGGGTTAACGCCCCACAAATACTGCAGCGCTTCTGCTGCCACCACTAAGCTTTGAGTACTTATAACATGCCAGGCGCAGTGCTAAGTGCTGGCTTCATTTAATTCTCCCAGCGATGCTGGCGTATAAGAATTGTTATTGTCACCCATTCACAGGCACAAAACTGAAACACTCAGTAGTAAGGGGCAGAACTGGGCTTCAGAGCCAGGTGTGCCTGACCATAAAGCCCCTTCTCTATAAAAATCTTCCTTTTGGAGGTGGAAATTCATACTTTGAGACTAAGGCAAGGGACACCTGACCTCTGGTAGGCTGATAGAACTTGTTCTTTGGCCAGTTTGCAATAGGGTTGGCCACAAGATGGAAAACTACTTAGAAATCAAGGTCCATACTAATAGAAAATACGTCGAGAGCAGTGCTAGACCTTCTTCCCAAAGGCAGTAACCTGGGATCTGCTCACCTACTTAGGCCACGAGGAGGCACCCCTTGATGGTACAGCCTCAGCGGCAGACAGCAGGGCTGACTGGCATGTTGGTCACACCTGCTGTGGATTTCACAGCCACTTTCCTAAACAGTCTTTACTTCTCTTTGGTGCACTGTTTTTCCTGGAAGGCATTTTGGGGGCATACACTCAGCTTGCCACCAAAGAGTGGGCAAATCTGTGCTTTCAAAGATGTCACATGTGCTCCCCACCCCCATAAATGGAGCCTGATTGTAATTCTCCCTGGCAGTGAGCTGCTCCTTCGCTGGCATTCAGCACCACCACCTCCATTAGCGTCAGCCGTTTCTTGCATGACTGAAAGGGAGATCTGACCTGAGCTTTGTGGAGTCTAATTCCCAAGGCTCTATCAGCCAGTGACAGCAGGTGCCTAGAGAAGCACCCTCCTCTGCCTGGCCTATGTCCTGAGAGGCTGGTCAGCAGGGTGGGGCCCTAGGGCTAAGAAGACAGAGTCATGAAGGTTTAAACAAGAGAGGACATTATCTCCCACTCTGTCCCCTACAGAGTGGGTCCTCAACCCCTGCAGCTGACCTTGGCCCTCTCTCCTGCTATAATCCCATTTCTTTACTCTCCCCCCCCCCCCCACAGCTTTAGAAGCAGGTTGGTACAACAGGAATTAATTAGAGCCTTCTCTTCAGACTAAGAACAGGAGGGTCTCCCTGTCCCTTCTTGTGCAAAGCCCAAGCTCCTCAGGGGACACTCAGGGTGAAACTCAGAGGCAGCAGGACCACATGTGGGGGAGTCGATGCAGGTCGCTGAGACGGCTCTCCTGGGGTGCCAGAGAACGTCAGAGAAACGCAGCGCATCCAGCTAGAAACCAGCTTAGAGATCACGGAGGGTCCCACCCCCTCCTGGCTGACAAAGAAACCTCTCCAGATTATTCTGTGAGCCTCCTCACTGACAGCCAAGGAGGTGCTGATTTCTATCCAGCAGCCATAGGGTGATTGATGTGAAGCCGTCAGAATGAGTCTGGCTTTCCCAGAAAGCCCAATGGGCCCCAATCTGCCCCAGACCAGGGCCCTCCCCTAGCCAGCTCACGCCCTCTCCTCATTGCAGTGGCTGTGATCCCCCTCCTATCCTGCTCCTGTCACCCTGAGCCACCTCCTCACCAAAGGTCTGAATTGAGCCCATTTTCTATGGGAACAAGGACAAAGTATGGAAGACAGTTTCCAGCTCAGGTGTAGCCTCAAACCAAGTATGAATCAGGTGCCCATCAAGGACCTGAGAGCTGGAGGCCTTCAAGCAGGGGCAGGTGGGCAGATGTGGTAAGGGGCTCAAATGTGTCAGGCCAGGCTGCCTGCCCCTGGCAGTCCAGGAAGAGGAGGTAAAGTGGGCCCCCTTCCGAGGCTCTCCCTCACACCCCTGCATCAGCTTCCCTGAAATGGAAAATCTTCTGGAAAGTTGCAATCGCAATCATACCACCTGCCCCGAGAGGCCAGGAAAGCGTCAGCAAACCCCTCTTTCCCTCAGGTTGCTGAGTCTGGACCAAGCTGGCTCAGGCCACCTTTCCCCTTTTATGGACATCCTCTGGGGATGGTACCATTTTAGCAACTGTGGTCATAGAAAGCTTGTTAGGAAGTCACCAATTAAGGGGGGAAATGTGGAAGTGCATGACTTGATGTTGCTCAAAAGCACGCGACAAAAAACCTTGGTGGGCCTATTGCAAGAGATACTTATGGGTCTAGTGTCTGGACTGCGGTGGGGAGAGTGCCAGGTGTAGATTTGCATGACACGCAGCATGCTGGCTGCATCTGCTCTGATTGTTGCTGTTGTTATTTTAGGTGAGACATGTTCTATCCCCAACGATGATACCTTGGTTGGCAAAGCCGATGAGAAAGTCAGTGAACACCATTCCCCACAGGCGGGTACAGAAACAAAGCATCCTATTTTGAAATTCAGAAATTGGATTCCTTAAAGTCATCATTGGCAGGTGAGTAACTGTTTTCCCTCCTCTTTTGGTAGAGTCCATGGTCACTTCCATTGGAAATGCAACACAAGTACTAAAAGTTGCGGAGACATTTGGGACCTGGATAAGAGAGTCTGCTAACAAGAGTGATGAGCGGATCTGGGTGACCGAACATTTTTCAGGTACTTCCGCTTGGCAGATAATCTGTGTCTGCGCTGTCTTTGTGTCTTTCATCCGTTGCCTACCTGCAGGCTGGTCCTCTCTGTGTGCTCCCAGAATCCTTGTTACTGGATCTAACAATCACTCTTTATGTTAGAAAGCATGGGGGTGGGGTGGGGCGGGATAGTTTTCTCCTCTGAGTGCACTGAGGGCAGCCCTTGCTGTCCAGGTCACAGGGACATGACAAGGGCACCCCTCTCGTAGCTTATCCAATTTTAGGCAAAGTATCCAGAAGGAAACAACATAGTGTTATGGCTGATGGCCTCATAAACCCTCAAAACATAATGGGGTAGAAATGCCAGAGACAAAGTCTTTTGCACTACCTATCTGTCTCCGAGGTTGGCACCCCCCCCCCACCCCCGGAGAGTACTTTTTTGGTCACTGTTCTCAGATATCTGATGGACAGGGAACCCAGGGGAGAAGGTGAAGTGCCATCTCGCAGGGATACTGCTTCTGAGCATGGCCTTAGTCACTCTGCCCCAAAGGGAGGTACTCAGGAATTGCTGGTCGTCGTAGCAGCAGTCTCATTCCAGGGGGGTCTGGCCACGCTCACCGGTCGGAGCAATAGCTGTGGTATGTGGCTTTGTTTCAAGGCTAACGGTTCAGCTGTAGCAACTGCCCCGATGACCAGCTGAGCAGCATTCTGGGGCTCAGAAGGACAGAGGAATGATGTGAATTAGCAGCCAACGCTGTAGAGGGCAGGAAGAGGCAGCTGGTGACTGAATAACTGCTAGGTATCTGCTGTTCCTGGGAGAGGCATATATCAGTCTGAGAGAAAATTTTATAAACAGTCTGGAGTCGGACGGGGAGGGGGTGACACGTTTTCCTGGGAGGAGTGAAGCTGACTCTGGCTACTGCTCTAAAAAGACAGATCAGAATCCATAGAAGATAAAAGGACTTTGAGTTTGGGAGTATGACACTCTTCCAACTGAACAAGGACCTTTGCAGGATGTCTCACTCCAACCTTGCTCCTTTTCCCTTCCTCCCCTGACTCACTCCAAAGCTGTGACTGCCAGACCAGAGGGCAGGTAACAGCCTTCCCCGGGCTTCCCTCTGCAGGCATCAGGGTGAAGGAGTTCAAAGACCAGCCCTCCCTGCTGAATGGCAGTTACTCGCTCATCCATCTCCCCTATTACTTCCACGGCTGTGGGCATGCGGTTTACAATAGCACTCTCTACTACCACAAAGGAGGCTCCAACACCATAGTAAGGTGAGTCACTCAGCCCCCCAGCGCCTTCTCATGCAGCCCAGGCAGCGCCTGCTGCGGTGCTTCAGTCCTCCATGAGCTGTTTAGGGGTCGGAACTGTGTTTCCATCGTGTTGTGTCCCCAGGGCCTGGCACACAGTCAGAGGCCAGTCAGGGTTTGCTGACTCGATGAACCACAGGACATGAGGCATAAGCCCCACGTCCCAGTCCCTGCCTACGGTCTGCATTTATTGCTGGTCTAGACACCAAGAGTAAGGTTGGAGCCAGAGAGGAGGAGAGCTGGAGTGGTAAGAGATGCAGCTTTCTTGTCCTCTGAGAAGGGAAGCAGCGAGAACCCAGAGCTCCCTCTGGCAGGAAGGTGTCACAGCCCAAAATCGGTCCCTGCCAGTGCCAGACTGGGACAAGATGGCAGTCCTGAATTCCAGGCGTTCAGAGGAAGGAGAGCCCTGTGAGCTGAGATGGGCAGGCAGGGCCTTCTGGAGCCCCCCTCTTCTCTGGTTTCTTTTCAAACCTGCTTCAGGGCTTCTCAACTGGCTTCAGTCGGTTATGCTGCAACGAGTATCCAAGATTCCCATGTGTCCCACTTCTGCTGCTCAACAGCACCCTCTAGTGTTTCTCTTTTCTTTCAGCCTAATGTCTTAATTTTCATTCCTGGAGTCAGGTACCTTTTGAATCATAAATTCACTTTATGATACGGTCTGGATTTGGATTCGGCCACATCAAGATGGCCTCCAGGAGCTGTGGGCATGGGGTTCCGTGTGTAGCTTCACTTATCCAGTCTCCCAGCAGACATGACTTTGCAGCCTGACCTTGCTACATCTCTTCCAGCTGGCGACTTTCTTCTTAATTTAGGCTGCTACGAAACTTTTGACTTAAAATTATAGCAGAGTGGAGAAAGACCTCCAAAAACTTGGAGTTGGAAATTCAAGTTCAAACTTTGGCTTGGCTAGTTACTTGTATTCCTGGGCCAGTCACTTCTCCTTTTTCAAATGTATTGGGTTGGCCAAAAAGTCTGTTATATTTTTCTGTACAGTGGCTGCAGTAGTGTTGTTTAGTTGTCTTTAACTTCACTCAAAACAATTTTGTTAGACTGCATTGCAATAGCTGTCACATCAGCGTGCATTAAAAAACTTCAAAACTGATGAATTCTTGTGCAGCCATTTTTAATATTGAAGATGGAAGAAGATACACATTTTCAGCGTAATATGCTTTATTATTTCAAAAAAGCTAGAAATGCAACTGAAACTTTGCAGTGTATGGGGAAGGTGCTGTGACTGACTGAACATGTCAAAAGTGGTTTGTGAAGTTTTGTGGTACTATTGACATTTCAGCCAAATAATACTTTGCTTCAGGGTTGTCTTATGCATTGGAAGATGTGTAGCAGCACCCCTGGCCTCTACCCACCAGAAGCCAATAGCAGGAGATAGCTGACATACTCAAAATATCCAAATCAATAAAGTTATGGGTGAAAACAAAAAATGTGTCTTTTATTTTATGGGAAAAAAACCATAACGGACTTTTTGGCCAACCCAGTAAAATGAAAGGATTGGACCAGATCATCTTTGGAGGCCCCTCCAAAAGGGAGGAAACTTTGAGGAGGCATTTCAGGAGCTCAGCAAACACTTGAAGATTCTTGACGTGAAGGAATCTCCCTGGTGTCACATGGCTAGTAGGTAGACACTTAGATGTAGTCACTGTCCTTCATACCCCTGCTGCTCAGAGTGGGCATAACCTGGGAACTTCCTGGAAATGCAGAATCACAGGCCCACCCCAGTTTATAGAGGAGCCTAAAAAACCACCCTTGTCCACAAAAATGGTGACTCATATCTACTTTTTTTTTTTTTACACATTCCAGATTTGAATTTGGCAAAGAAACATCCCAAACTCTGAAGCTTGAAAATGCCTTATATTTTGATCGAAAATACCTCTTTGCCAATTCCAAGACATACTTCAATTTAGCTGTAGATGAGAAGGGCCTTTGGATTATCTATGCTTCCAGTGTGGATGGCTCGAGCATCCTCGTTGCCCAGCTGGATGAGAGGACATTCTCTGTGGTGCAGCACATCAATACTACGTACCCCAAATCCAAGGCCGGCAACGCCTTCATTGCCCAAGGGATCCTCTACGTCACGGACACCAAAGATATGAGGATAACATTTGCCTTTGATTTGTTAGGAGGGAAACCGATCAATGCAAACTTTGATTTAAGAACTACTCAGTCTGTGCTTGCCATGTTATCGTACAACAGGAGAGACCAGCATTTATATTCGTGGGAAGATGGCCATTTAATGCTCTATCCTGTGCGGTTTTTATCGGCTACATAAACCAGTGATAAAATGCATTCTATTCCCCTCAGTACGCTTCAAGGCTTCCTCACACCAGTTATGTCCCAACAGAAAACTGTCGATAAGGGTAGCCAGGTACTTAGCTGTCATAGCTTCATGGTGTGAAAGTTTATATGGTTGGTAGATGCCCTTTAAATTCAGATTCTTTAAAAGAAATTAACAGATTGGAAGTCACAATGGCTGAGATTTGGTGATTCCTCCACAAACTAACTGGGCAAGTTACCCCTCCCTGTCTGGCCCTTTTCCCTGGTGGGTGATGTGAAAGAGCTGGCTAAGAGGATGGGTGAGGTTTTCTCTACCTACAAGGAATTCTGTGACTTTTGGCCGTGGCTGCATTTACAACTTTTATATGTTTGGGGGTTTTGTTTCATTTTGTTTTGTTTTTAGCCATGTGCTGAGTAGATTTACCTCTGAGTTGATCAGCCCGATTGCTTGAGCAATGAATTCCTTAGCACTGTCTTATACTTGTGCCTTGGGAAGTGGCACTGACCCGTTGAGGCTGCTGAGACACAGCATTACCAATAGTTTGCTCTCTTTCTCTGCGCCTGCCACCACCGCACTAGAATGGGCATCCTCCTCAGCTCCTGCTTGCTGATCCAAGATTATCAGAAACACCTACATGCCCAGGTTTTCTAATGAAACAGAAACAGGCCCTTCCCTGTTCCTATCAATTCTGATCATGGTGATTTGTCTCTGTGGGTCATAAACTGAGTCCTCAGGTCTCACTGGCTTCTTCTATCACAGCTATGTACCCACTATCGGAGTAGTAAATATTGTGTGTGGGGGCATAGCTGACTGGGAATATGGGAAGCACTTGGCAGTTTTCAGAAGAGAGGCACCATTTGTGGTTAGTTAGAACAGGGAAGGGCAAACCATGGCCCTCGGGCCAAAGCCAGCCCATCAACTGTTTTTGTAAATAAGGTTTTATTGGAACACAGTTACATGCATTTGGGTATGATAGCCTATGGCTATTTTTGCTCTATAGTGGCAGAGTTGATTCATTGTCAGGAAGTTGAATAGTGGCCCTCAAAGTCTAAAACATTGACCCTCTGGCCCTTTACAGCCAGTCTGCCCACCCTTGATCCAGAGCAGCAGTTTTCAACTGGTGTGCCGCAAAAATTTTTAAAACATGCAACAGCTAACTAGTCTGGGCACTGACCTCTTTTCCCTTAGATGATCAAATTAAAAAATGACAACAGCCAACACAATAGCCATCCGGTGTGAATGAATCAAAATTATACACATTTTGGGGATCAGTTCAGCAAAAAAATATGGTTTTGGTGTGCTGCAGAATTTTAGGACTTAGTTGATGTGTGCCATGAGATGGGAAGGGTTGAAAATCGCTTGCCTAGAACACAAAGTGAGCCTGATTCCTGGAAGGGCCGATTCATGAGAGCCTGTTACGTTTTGTTCTGTTCCAGACCCCACAGCAGCTTTTTACGCAGTGTGAGACTTTTGATGGAGGGAATGAGTGAGGACAGCACAAAATTCAGGGGACTTCCAAACCCCTGTTAGTGAACCGTCCTGCTCTAATATAGTTTTACAGGGTGTCATCAAGTTCCTTTGAAAGCCAAGAGAAAATCCAGTTTAACTCGCTCCTAAACGCCCTTAAATACCTACATTTCCTGACAACTCAGTTCTAAAACCTTCTTCAGCCGGCAGAGCCAGTGAGAGTAGCGAGGAACCTAGAAAGCTACTAGGGCCCTGTAGCCAGGAGCGGACCTAGGGAAAATCTTATGTGAACCTGTTTCCGTGATTTCCCTCGCTGAATATGTGTGTGTCTGGGGAGACACTCCTGCAACTTTTTGCCTGGGGCCAAATCCATTCTCACTGACTCTGAGTCCTGGTGTTATACCTTATTAATAGAAGGATTTTAAAGCTTAGGGGATGTGCTGATTTAAAAATTTAAATCTCTCCACTGAAAATACCTAGACAGTTATGAGGGCATTTTCTGTTGTGTTCTCAAAATAAGGGTATTTAAACCCCCCCCCATACTCTTTAATTAGATTGGTTGTGTTATATCATCGCAGCTTTTAAAAAATACTCTTCAGATTCATATTTTGTAAAAAAGTAAAATAGAGTTTCATATTTAAGATCAATGTATCTAATGAAAGCCAGTCTTCTCTCAAAGTATTTGAATATATGTGTTGCATTGCTGGACACAGAAGACCTGGATATGAACATAATTTCATAGCAACAGCTGTGTAGTAACAGTAATACGCACAACACTAACTGTGCGCGTGCGAGCAACCAAAAAGGTTGGTTACTAAACTCGCATGTATTCCTTTTAAGAAGAAGTTGTAGAACCCCCAGTCTTGCTTGAAATATGACCTATCTCGGTTCCCCTAGTTGTGGGTAAAGAATTATACAGTCACTACTGGAGACGCTTATAGTGGGTGGTGTGTTTTGTTTTTGTTACGACAGAGTAATAAAAGGACAACCGAGTTTGATCAAGTTCTTATGGATAATTTTGTAAGGTTGAAAGTTTGCCTTTACAGCGAGGAAGAATTAAGATTTTACTCATTCCTTTCTTGCAAGCAGTGCTTGATTAAAGAAACAAAGGGTCTGGGCTTGCTGCTACAACAGATGCACAATCAAATGCTTTTAAGTCCAGACAATGTCCCCGCAGTCCCCACTGTCACTCATTACCAACATTGCTTTAAAGCACTTGCCAAAACTCTGTACTTCTGATGTCGGAACCAAACCAGATAATTCTCTAATTCTTCTTTCATCTAAAGTAGGTAGCTTCCCCCTGGAAAGTAAACAAAACCACCCACCCCAACCTCAAAGGTAGGTTGGACCCTATTTCAAAGCATTTTCTTTCAACTGATAATGCCTCCGATTGAAGGCGGACAGGCAGGGATGGTCTCACCGTATCACCGAAGACAGGTGTTAGGACAGAGAAAGAGTTCTGGAGTGGAAGTTTTCAA
The DNA here is from genome assembly GCA_004027475.1 of Anoura caudifer. Classification (NCBI taxonomy): domain Eukaryota; kingdom Metazoa; phylum Chordata; class Mammalia; order Chiroptera; family Phyllostomidae; genus Anoura; species Anoura caudifer. The sequence continues at coordinate 12,331 of PVKU01007684.1, read as the reverse complement.
ATGACTGAGTTCTGATCTTAGGCATCTTGACAGTCTTATTTCCCTCAAGGTCACAAGGTGAAAAGTCAAATGAGACATGCCAGTTCTTGAAGAGCCAGGTTTCGTTTTCCAGCTGCGCAGTGAACATGTTGGCTATGACTGTTTGCATTAAATCATCAAAGGAAAAGTGTGTGATAGGGCTTTTCTGTTTTCATCCCACTGCTGTGACCTTGTGCAGCAAGTCATTAAAAGTCATCATTTCCAAACTGTAACCACAGACTCTGAACAATCCTCAAAAACAAATGAATAACGGTGAATGACTCTTTTTTGGGTTGTAATTTTGTTTAACTTTAATTAGTCAATAAAATAATCATTGCTGAACACCATCACATGTTGAAACAAGTGTATTGTCATTTTTAATGCTTTGCACTTTACATGCAACATTGTTTTACAAGAGTAAAACAACAACCAAAGCAACATTGTGGTGGGATCACACTGGGTGACGTTTCCGTTTCACTGGGTGAAACTCCTGCAGTTTGCCAGCCCTTCCAAACACTGAAAACTCACTGATATGGACCATGTTTTCTCTACAGAAAAATATGAAAAATGCAACACTAGTAACTAGGACTGCATATGCACAGACATAAATGAGATGAAAGCTTGCTAATTTATTGGCATAGGTGAGGCAACTGAAAGGGACATAACATTTGGGGCTAAAAAAATGAAAAAAATTTAAAATTGGATTTGTGTGAATTTGGGCAATCTCTTAATCTTTGAACTTCTGTTTCTTGTAAAATGTGGGTATAGTATTACTTAACCTCCTTTGATTTCTCTGTGTGAATGAGAAATGCTCTGAAAAAAAAGAAACATAATTCTTGGTAAATTGTAGTTGTTACTTTTATAGTTCATTCCTGCAGGAAGCCAGAGTGGCCCTGTTGTTCATATGGCTTTATTCAAGTGCTGGTCAGGGATACGGCACCGACAGTGTCTGTCTGCTGGACTGTTTGACTAGGGAGTGAACACCTCACACCACCAAAACAGAACAAAAAAGATCCCTCAGTTGTGCAGCAAATTTACAATGAAAGTGCACCCAAGTAATAAATTTAAAAAAAAAAAAAAACAGTTCAAGAACATGCTGCTTTGGCCTCTAGAGCTTCCTCATGACCTTCTCTAGAAGTGTCTCTGTTAGCGGGCAGCCCAGACAGGTGCTGCTGATGACTTTTGTCCTTAAAATATAAAGCAAAAAGAGAGAAAAGTCCATAAAGAAAACAGAAGTCTTGCCTTTCTGATTGTACTACACAGACTTTGCATGTGATGTTAAGATATCCAGTCTTACAGCCATTCACTGTTAGAGTTAAAATAAGAATGAAATTAATCTGCCTCACCACTTTCTCTCTAAGCAATCTGCTATGACCAGTCTTAAAAACTGAGCTACTTAAGATATTGTGATTAAACTGCCTCTAAGATGTTAAAAAAAACAACACCCTACTTGTAAAATTGCTAAGTTCTTGTGTCCAGCATTGTCAGAGTCTCAAACTCATTTGCCAAGAGGCCACGTATGGAACCACAGGGTTACAGAAGGTCAGCACTAGACGGGATCTTCACGGAACACCCAATCCAGCCCTCCCGTGTTACAGTCTAAGAAAGTGAAGCCAGAGAAGGTCATTCACTCAACATCACAGCTTAGGTGCCAGCATCTGTCAACAGGAGATGCTGTATCCTGACTTTGTGATCGTTTTCCCCCTCCCTCTTCCTCTTCCAAAGCAAGGAGGATCTGGTCTTTGTAATTGGCAAATGGAAATAATTCACACTGAATATGTTTTTAAAGGCATTCCTTTTAAAAAAGCTGTACCTAGAGGAATACGCCAAACCCCACCTAGTCAGGCAGAGAACACTCCCTGCAAAGAAGCTGTCAGACAGCAATGCCAGTCATCACTTTCTGGGAGGTGGGTACGCAGGCTGATGCCCAGCGCCATGTGTTATTCTAAAAACTACCTCCGCCGTTGGATGACCCTCCCAGGCCCACAGTTCTGGAAACATCAAAGTGGCTGCTACCTAGTGCTGACCATCTCTACGCCATATCTTGTCCAGGCAATTTCAGTTTGAACACATTATTTCACTTAATCATAGGTGCTCAAGAGGTAATGTCCTTAAATATCATCTATTCTACTCAGTGTTTTAATCCTCTCTGCAAATGTAGTGGACACTGTGACGCACTCACTACTACCTGGATTCCCCGTCGGGAAAGGCGCTTTGCCCCTGGTGCTGCCAGCTGTCTCCCCCTTCGGGAGGTGCGTCTGCTGTAGACACACTGGACACATCCCCTCATCCAGTGACTGCTCTGTGCATATAATGGCCTGGACGGCTCAACCCAACTTGGAACTATTCTAAGAGGCCCTCCTAGTGCCAGAGCTGTCCAGGGTTCAGCCCCGTGTGTCACGGGGCCTGCATTGCAGACTGACTTTTCCTTCCTATTTCCTTCTGCTCCCTTCCTCGGGCGTTGAACTAAGCACTCTTTAATGGCACCTGCTGGCTAAACTCCATCTCAGAGTTTGTTCCTGGGGAACGCAACCCATTGCAGAGTTGCCCAGCTAAATTTTAATTTCTGATAAAGAACAACAATAACAAAATTTTTTAGTATAACTACGTCCCTGATATGGTATAGGATATGTTTCTACTGGAAAATTACTTATTAGAAGCCCATTTTTAACTGGGAATCCTGTATCTACACTTGTTAAATTTGGCAACCCTACCCAGGTATAGTCCCAGCAAGAAGCCACTGAGGTGGGGTGTTCAGTTGGATCATTCACCACCTGTTTACAAATGAGGACCCCCTTGGCTGGTAATAGATTGACCACAAAGAGCCACTGGGACCAGAAGGTGGTCCAACTGTCCAAAATTTCATTCGTAATAATATGGAATGGCATATATCAGCTAACATTATGGATCAGGTGTTTGAGAATTATAGAGAGAGAGAGACGAAAAGCATAATAAAATCAGGTGGTTATTGCTAAGCTTGATTGATCCTCTGGAAAAATACAAGAAAAAGCTGAGAGTAATTACTGACTGAGAGCTGGGGGCGGGGGAAGCCTAGGGCCTCCTTAGCAGCACGCAGTAGAAGGACAGAAAAAGCTAAGAACCTATCATTGGGCTTGAATATGAAAGTTGCCAAGCTCCAGTGAAAGTTAAACTTCCAGAAAAAGAAGGTCACTAAACCAAGGTGAGGACCTGGACGAGGAAAGACTGGGACTGGGCCACGAGGGATAGGGATATCTGGATTGGCTGCTTCCAAGTTGCAGTTTGTATGGTGTTTGTGGTCCTCCGGAAACTAAGGGGGAATTTAAGGGTGGGTTATATCAAGCTTGCTGGCAAATATTTTTCTTCAAAAGGTCTGATACTATTTTAGGTTTTGCAGGTGACACTCTGCTGCAACCACTTAACTCTGTTGTTGTAGCTGAAAATAATCATAGACAATATATAAATGAGTGAGCATGGCTGTATTCAAATAAAACTTCATTTATGGACACTGAAATTTGAATTTTAAAATTTTCATTTGTCGCACAATGTTTTTATTTTTATTTTTTAACAATATAAAAATGTAAAAACAATTTTTAGCCTACAGACTGTACAAAAACAGGTACTGGGGCCCGAGATGACCTGCAGGCTGGTTTGCTGAGCCCTGGTGTGATACGGTGATTTATAAGAAACGTAAGTTTGGTCTTCCTCCCCAATTCTGGCACAGAACTCCTAAAACCCTTAGAATTTCCTGGGAAGGGAGTTATAAAGGTATCTTTTCTTATGTTAATGAGGTGGCTTTGGAAAGCCCCTAGTAACCAACCACATGATTGGAGGGTTGAAACTTTTAGTTCCACCCCTGGACTTCCGGAAGGAAAAGGTCTGGAGGTTGAATAGGTTGTTAATGGCCAATGATTTAACCAATTATGCCTCTGCATGACTCCTCCATAAAAACCCAGAAGGACCGGTTTGGGGGAGCTTCTGGGTTGGTGAACCCGTGGAATTGCGGGGAGAGTGGCACCCTCAAGTGGCACCCTCGTGAAAGCTGCGCACCCTTTCCCTACACCTCGTCCTATGCATCTCTGCCATCTGGCTCTGCCTCAGTGACATCCTTTCATAATAAGCTGATGATCTAGTAAGTAAAATGTTTCTCTGGGTTCTGTGAACTCCTCTAGCAAATTAATTGAACCTAAGAAGGAGATTGTGCAAATTTCTGATCTATCAGAAGCACAGGTGATAACCAGGACTTTTGATTGGCGTCTGCAGTGGTGGGAGAGGAGGAGGGCAGGGCAGTCTTGCAGGGCTGAGCCCTTAACCACGGGATCTTATGCTGTCTCTAGGTAGAGTGTCAGAATTGAGATGAATTGGTCACCCAGCTGGTGTCCAAGAATTTCTTAGTGTAGGGAAATACCTCCACATATCTGGTGTCAAAATTATCATCAGCAGTTATAGTGTGAGAGTAAAGGAGAAACACAATGGAAAGCTGAATTTGTTCTTACCTGGGTTAAGCTCATGCTACCTCCAATGGTGCTTATGTTTAAGAATATTTTATCTGCCACTCCTAGAGGATGGGGTTGCTGTCAAAGATAATTGCCCACACACGGAGGGATACTTTCTCCATTTCTCCAAAGCCTAGAAAAGGAATACCATAGTGTTGGCAACATTGCTGTCACCGTCCTGGTTCACGTCCACAGAGTGCTTCCTGTGTGCCAGGTGCTGTGCTGACGGCTGCAGGTGTATCAACTCACTAACCCTCATGGGAGCCCATAAAGTATAAATCTTATTAACCCCATTTTCCAGACTAAAAAGAGATTAAGAAACTCACCCACTGTCACTCAGCTTGTAAACAGTGAAATTAGGATTCAAATTCAGGAAGTCTGACAACTCAGAGCTGCCCACACTCTTGTTACAGAACACAGGTCCAAGGCAGGCAATTATTGGCCTACCCAGGGACACCAAAAACTGTTTCAGAACAAACACAGGGGCCAAGGTTTATTATGTCTGCCACCTTAGGAAAGACGTCTCTCAATGCCAGAGATTTGTGAGAAGGAAAGGAAATGTTTATTTAATGCTATACAGACTTAAAGTAGTGACCTAACATCTTCATTAAAACATCAAAGTCCTTTAGGATACCCACAGACGCCCACAGTGCTTCCTATCTCCCTCTGCCCTAAGTCAGGGTACCGTAACTGCAAGGAAGAGAAGCACACGTCCGGGATCCAGGCTCTTGACACCGTCAGCTGTGCCGTTGTCCAGGCAGGATCTCTAATTAATCCAAAGCCTTGTGGCACTTTCTCATGGCCTACTGGCAAGAGTTCTTTCACCCTTCTTCCAGACAAAGTCTCTCCTGTGTCCAAGGCCACACAGCCAAAGGGAGCACCCCAAGGCCGTGTGGTCCTCTTCTACCAAAGCTGCAGGTGTCTGCACTCTGGCGAAAACCAAGTAGCTCTCTCTGGCAAAGCTGCAAGGGGGTCTCCACTCTGCCAAAGCCATGTGGCTCTCCCTCTTCACCAAAGCTGCAGGCATCTGCACTCTGGTGAAACTGTGTGGAATCTTCTCTCTGGCAAAGCTGCGAGAGGGTCCCCACTCTGCCAAAGCCACGTGGCTCCCCCTTCACTTAAGTCTCTGTTAAAGCCACGTGGTGATTCTCTCTCACATGGCTGCAGGGGTCCAGACTCTGCCAAAAGTGCACGGTTCTCTCTGGCCAAAGCTGCGTGGCTCTCTCTTCACCTAAGCTGTGGGGAGGGGGTCACCACTCAGCCAAAGCCAAATGGCTGCAGCAGTCTCTATTCTGCCAGAAGTGCATGTTTCTTCCCTCAATGGCTGCCGTGTCTTGGTTTAAATCCCCATGCCAATCTTCCTCTGCAGCCCCATTTCCAACTCCTCCTACAATCGGCTACACTTGCCAGCGCTCCCATATCCTTCCAGCTTTACTGGGCTGCCATAGTGAGTCTGAGCAGGTGTGGCCCCATGGCATGGAGCCAAATCATCTCCAAGCTCTCACACAGATGCCGTAAAACAGGGGGCATTGCCTTCCAGTTCCATCTTGGGTGGAAGTCACTTCCTTCCCCTGGCTCAAAGCATGGCCACAGCTATTCAACATATCTATGAAACCAGTTAAAGGTTATAGATATGTTAAATAACTGTGCCAGAGGTTAGCTGCAAAGCTGTTGCTATGCAAAACAGCTCTCAATGGCCCTGCTCCATTTGTCCCTTCCCCCAACTAACACCTGAGGGGGAAGGGGTGAGGACATTTTATATGTCTTTCTAATATTTCCTGGACACCCTGAGTTCTGGGCCCAATTCCAAATCCCTATTTTGGGCCCCCCCTTTTGGCTGCACCCTGTTACACTCTCAGCAACCATTCTTTCCTGTCCCTCAAAGAGAATACCTAAGATTCCCCCATTCTTTTTGGCTTCTTTGTCCTTTTCTAGGTCAGTAACCTGGAGCTGTGGTGTGGGTGCATGAGAGCCGACGCCCAGGCTGGGCTCACTCGGTGTGGCTGTGACACCCGCTGCAGCTGGGGTGACTCACAGGAAGGGCCTGGCTGGTGCACATAGGCCCCCTCTCTTTTTGTCTAAGCTTCCCTGATTATGAGGGCTTCTCTGCCCTGCTTTTTCCCATATATCTAAATCTAAAGATTCTTCATCTGGGAGACATCCAGTAGCCTTAAAAAGCTGCTGAATTAGCTTAAAACATTGCTCTTGTTCCTCAGAGAACCCATTCCCCATGGTACAGGATTCATAGAAACCTTTAAATAAATTACTTAATGAATAAAAGAACCTTTTCTGAAATCCCTCCTGCCATAAGCACAACAATTACAAAACTAGTTTGTTTCGTTTTTACTCCTTCTGCACCTTTAAATCCTACTTCTTGCTAGTGAAAAGAATGTAGTGGGTCAAAATGTGCTGTTATTGGAAGACAGGAAGAGGGTATGGGACATTCCAGGTACCCTACCTCGCTTATGGGTCTCGGGTCCTCCCCCAGCATTTAGGGCTGTGAAGGGGGGCTCAAAGCCCTAGGTGACCAACCTTTATATCTCAATTTCCTGGACGAACCAGAAGTTAGATTAAGTCATTTCAGAGGTCCCCATAAGGCCCCTGCATGTTTCGGGAATTGACCCCAGACACTCTTGCCAGGTTCTGACTCACGTGGAAACACCCGATTTCTCAAGCTGCGGGGAAAAAGTGCCTTTTGTCTTCGGAGCTCAGCAAATACGTAAGGCTCTCATACAAAACCTGTGACTAACACTAAATTCTTCTGGAAAGCGATCTTCGGAGTTTGGTTGAAACTGAAATACTCATTCACTATCTGCTTTTCCTTATGCAGGCAGACAGAGGGAAAAGGCAAAATTGAAAGGACCGCAAGAGGCAGCTTGAAAGAAAGAATTTGCTGATATGCTTGTAAATAGCCCTGTAATTAGTTGCTGTTTTTAAAGCTGATTAAAGGGAAAGTCTTTGCTCTTTCTCCCAAGCCTAGACCTAGTTGGGGGTTGTGCCTTGGGGATGGGCTTGTGAGTGTTTTTACAGTGTGCCTGTCATTGCAGGACTTCCACTTGCGGCTAGCGGGAAACCTAGTGTTCCGTCCAGGTCCACGTCCTAGCTTATCCTCTCACAGGTGTCTTCTAGCAGCGAGCGCCTTTGTGGCTCTTAATTGCTCGACCCATGCCCACAAGATTGCGGCAAACGCTTGGGAGAGAGAGCAAGGTTCCTGGTTACTAAAGAGGGTGCATATGTAAAGTGGTCACAAGAGAGGGTGGCCTTGGAAGAAATCCCTTTTCCTCTGAAATCCAACACACCCTACAAACTTACCGAAAAGCACTCAGTATTGTCAACCCTTACCTGGACTGATGCGCACACTCCAACCAAGTTGGTGTGTTGTCCACAACTACAGCTTGTAGCCCTGGGTCTCTGTTCCAGGCGCCAGATGATGTGGACTCCGGTCAGCAGTGTCCTCGGTGCTGTGGATGAGGCAAAACAAATTCACATGGACCACCATGTCCTGTGGAGAAAAAGGGACGGCATGGCCACTCTCTCAAAGGGAGAGCACCTCAACTTTTACCTTGACAAGCTTTTGTTGGCTTTCTAATAGCATACATCAAAGAAGCTTCTCATTCATTATGCTCAGGTTTGTTTAGGTGATTACTTTTTACAGATAACAAAGTAAAGGATGTTACTGATTCTTCCTACAGATTAACAAGGAAAAAATGTTGCAAATGCAAGGGAATGATAATGGTAATTGGTCTGGTTACACTCTGTCCCTGGGAGATTTAGCACAGACTTCAGGAAGTTAAAGATATGCAGTAAGCATTTGCTGCTTCAACTCAGGGTGAGGGAGTTTTAGCAAGAGCAAGCCTCAAAGCAGCCTAGGTATAATGCAAGCCTGAGGAAAGCCGATCCGTGGGTTTGGCATCCACAGTGCCAACATGCACCTATAGTCTTTCTGATAGGGCTGGGCTACATTTGCCACTCCATGCGGATAGGTTTCCTATAGTGGATCACATTTATTGATTTGTGAATGTTGTACCAACCTTGCATTCCCAGAACAAATCCCACTTGATCATGGTGTATGATCTTTTTGATGCATTGCTATATTCAGTTACTAGTATTTTCTTGAGGATTTTAGCATCTATGTTCATCAGGGATATTGTCCTATAATTTTCTTTCTTTATAGTATGTTTATCTGGTTTTGGAAGTAGGATAATGCTGACCTCATAAAATGAGTTTCAGAGCCATCCCTCCTCTTGAATTTTATGAACTAGTTTGAGGAGAGGTATTAGTTCTTGGAATGTTTGATAAAATTCACCTGTGAAGCCATCTGGTCCAGGGCTTTTATATGTTGGGATTTATTTTATTTTATTTTATTTTTTACTGCTTCAATTTCATTAAGTGTAATCTATCTCTTCAGATTCTCTAATTCTTCCTGATTTATTTTTTGAAGATTGTATGTTTCTAGGAATTTATTGATTTTGTCCAGCATGTCCAGTTTGTTGGCATAGAATTCATATTTTCTTAGTGCTTTGTATTTCTTTGGTGTCAGTTGTTATTTCTCCTCTTTCACTTCTGATTTTATTTGGTTGTTTTCTCTCCCCCCCCCCCCACCCTTGATGAGTCTGGTTAAAGGTTCATCAATCTCATTTATCTTTGTAAAAAACCAGCTCTTGGATTCATTGATCTTTTGTGTGTGTGTGTATGTTTTAAGACTATTTCATTTATTTCCGTTCTGCTCTTCATTATTTCCTTCCCTCTACTCACATTGGGCTTTGTTTTTCTTTTTCAAGTTTAAGTGTGAAGTTAGATTGTTTATTTAAGCTTTTTCTTGTTTTTTTTTTGTTTGTTTGTTTTTGGGTTTTTTTTTTTTTTTTTTTTTTTTTTTTTTTTTTTTTTTTTTTTTTTTTTTTTTTTTTTTTTTTTTTTTTTTTTTTACATAGGCCTATAATGCTATGAATTCCCTCTTATGATTGCTTTCCCAGTGTCCCACAGATTTTGGATGGCTGTGTCATTTTCATTTCAAGGTATCTTCTGATTTCTTCCTTGATCTTATTGTTGACCCATTCACTGTTTAATAACATGTTATTTAGCTTCCATGTCTTTGTGTGTTTTTCAGTGTTCTTCTTGTGATTGATTTGTAGTTTCATAGCATTGTGATCAGAGAAGATGCTGGATATGGTTTCAATCTTCTTAAATTTACTTAGACTTGTTTCATGTCCTAACATGTGGTCTATCCCAGAAAATATTCCATGTGCACTTGAAAAGTATGTATATTCTGCTGCTTTGGGTGAAATGCTCTGAAGATACCAATTAAATCCATCTGATCTAGTGTGTCATTTAAGGCCACATTCTCCTTGTTGATTTTCTGTCTGGAAGATCTCTCCATTGAAATCAATGAAGTGTTAAAACACCCCGACTATGACTGTATTTCTCTCTCTCCCTTTATGTCCATCAAGATTTGCTGTACATATTTAGGTGCTCCTATGCTAGATGTGTAAATGTTTTCTAGGTTTATATCCTCTTCTTGGATTGTTCCCTTTATCATTATGGTAGTGTCCTTCTTTGTCTCTTATTATAGCCTTCATTTTAAAGTCTATTTTGTCAGATATAAGTACTGTTGCCCCAGCGTTTTTTTTTTTTTTTTCTTCTCCATTTGCATGAAATCTTTTTCCATCCCTTTAATCTGTATATATCTTTCTATCTGAAATGGGTTCCTTGGAGACATTATATAGATGGGTCTTGTTTTTCTTATCCATTCAGCTACCCTATGTATTTTGGTTGGAGCATTTAAGCCATTTACATTTAAGATGATTATTGATAGATACATACTTAGGGCCATTTTAGATAGTTTTTTTTCCTCTTCTTCCCCCACCTTCCTCCTCCTCCTTTTTTCTTCTTCCTCTTCCTTCTTCAAGCAAGCCCTTTAACATTTATTGCTGTAGTGGTTTGGTGTTAACAAATTCCTTTAGCTTTTTCTGGTTGGGAAGCTCCTTATTTCTCCTTTGAGTTTTAAATGATAACCTTGCTGGGTAAAATAGTCTTGGTTGTAGGTCCTTACTTTTTATCACCTTGAATATTTCATACCAATGCCTTCTGGCCTGAAATGTTTCTGTTGAGTAATCAGATGCCAGTTTATTGGTGTGCCCTTGTATGTAACTACCTGCTTTTCTCTTGTGACTTTTAGGATTCTCTCCTTGTCTTTGAGCCTTGTCGCTTCATGATGTGTCTTGGTATAAGCAGCTTTGGGTCTGATTTGCTTGGGACTAGCTGAGCTTCCTGGACTTGCGTGTCTTTTCCCTTCACAAGATTAGGGAAGTTTCCAGTCACTACTTCTTCAAATAGGTTCTCAATTCCTTGTTCATTCTCTTCTCCTGGTATTCCCATGATGTGGACTTTGTTTCGCTTCATGTTGTCCAAAATGTTTCTTATGCTCTCATTTTTAAACTTTTTTTTTTTTTGCTGCTCTGCCTGGGTGTTTTTTTCTACCTTGTCTTCTGAAACACTGATTCAATCATCTGCTTCATCTAGTCTACTGTTTATTCCTTCCTGTGTATTATCCATTTCAGATATTATATTATTTCTGACTGGTCCTTTTTTTATGGTTTCTATGTCTTTTTCAATGCTGTTGAGTATCTTTATAATCGTTACTCTAAACTATCTAATAAATTGCTTACCTCCAATTTTATCTAGTTCTTCTGGAGAATTTCTTTTTTCATTTGGGATCTGTTTCTTTGTCTTCCCATTTTGGCTGCTTCTTTTGTGTTTTCCACCTTACTTGTTAAATCAGCTGTTTAACTGATCAGTTGTTAATCTAATCAGGCTGTAATCAGCAGCCCAGCTTAAGCACCACAGGGTAAGGGCTATTGCTTCCCTTCATGCTGATGCCACTTGGAGAAGAGTGCTTTGCCTAAGAAAGATGGCCTCTGCAGTATGGGGAATGACTCAGCACAGGGATCCTGGTAGCTCTTCCTTCAGTTCTCTCCTCAGAACAACTAACCCCAGACTCTCCTCAAGTGTCTGTAATCCACTCTGCCCTCCCTCTGCCAGTGCCCAGTAGGAGTGGCTGAAAATGAAATTTTGTGCTTTGGCCCTTTAGAAGGCTGTCTCTAGCCCTCTCTCCTTGATAGGCAGAACCCCTGATGCTTTTCACAGCTGATGTTACCTGGGCTCCTTTCCACCTCTGGTACTTTAGGCTGGGGAGCGCAGCTTGGGGTTTAGACCCCACTCTTCTCAGGTGGACCCCCAGCTGCTCAAATATTCCTCTAGAACTTCAGCTACCACCCATGGGAGCCCAGCCAGCCTACCTTGCTCCTCTTCTACCTTGCCTACCAGTCTTGTTGCGGTGAAGTGGATTCTTCTGTATGTCATGGATTATAATGCTTCTCTCCAGCTAGTGTTCAGTCAGCTATTCTGGATGATTTCTCTACAATTTAGTTGTATTGGCCCTAGGAGAAAGTTAGTGTAGCTTGCACTTACTACTCCACCACCTTGGATCCACACTCCATATTCTTATTAGGTTGTTTTTTTACTTTTCCCTTTAGATCTGTTAATGTTTGCTCTATACCTTTAGGTGCTCTTATATTTGGCACATAGATATTTATGTCATACATACTCTTGTTGGATTGACCCCTTTATTATTATGCAATGCCCTTCTTTCTATCTTATTACAAGATATGTTTTAAAGTCTATTTTGTCTGATATAAGTACCCCAGCTTTCTGTTGGTTTTAATTTGCATGGAATATCTTCTTCTATATCTTCACTCTCAGTCTGTGTTGTCCTTACATCTGAAGTGAGTTTCTTTTTGATGTTGTTCTATTTGAATCCTGATGTGGGGTTTTTTTTTTTT